>JAHFWF010000027.1:0-65219 GCA_022545495.1 Chrysanthemum lavandulifolium
TGGTAAATTGTGATTCACAACGAGTTAAGTGTTATAACTTGGTATAAAGACTCCTCAACACTCTTAAACTACCGGAAAATGTTTTGTGCATATTCCATGGCTAGATTTCATACGCGTAGATTTAGGGTTTAGACTACGCGTAAGTTTTTCTACGCAGAATTGTTAAAACTGTGAAATTGTGTTTTGATCATCACAATATGAATGTTATGTGTCAAAATTGATGATATGATGCTTTGTTTGGGCTTGCTACACTTAAAATTCGAGAATCAAGGTTGTTGTAACTCTACGCATAAGGATCACCTTACGCGTGGGCGATAAGGTTTTAAAAGGTACCTTTTAAGGGTCATTTAAGCCCTTATTCGATCATACATGTATCCGTTATTGCTTAATATCGTTCCTTTTCACTTTTAGGTCTCTTGAAGGCAAAATCTTTGGAATGATGCTTATTTGGACGAAAAGGCGCGAATATCTGAAGAAAATGGCCAAAGTCGAATCGAGACTCTCAAAGTGCTGAAACATAAGGTGGCACATCACTGCATATCTATGACGCCGTCGGGAAGGAATTTTGCGACGGGTCGAGTTAAATTGCATGTTTTCAAGGGACGACGTCGGGTTATAAAAGAGTAGGCCGTCATGACTCGGGCCCTAGATTTGATCGAGACGGCGTCATATCTTTGAAGGGGACGTCACAACCACAAGGTGGCGCCGTCACAAGGTGATCAAGGCTATCCTGCATGCCCGAAGTAGTTGATATTGTTTGGCCATAACTTTTGCATCTGAACTCGGTTTAGGTGGTTCAAAGCCAGCATGATCGGGCGAGAAAATCTACAATTTCTTGAAAAAATGGTCGTGACGCCGTCACTCTATAAGTGTGACGCCGTCGCTCTTTAAACGAAAATACGCCTATAAATATAACATTATAACTTCACTTTTGCAAGCCCTAAACCCTAAGTCGATTCGGGGTTTAGGTAGGTGTTTTCGACAACTTAAAGGGTTCCAAACACTCTATAAACATTGTGTGTTGGTTTGTTTGTTAATCCAATTCTATGGTATGTCTTGATTATCACAATTGTTGCTTGCTCTTCATTAATTATGCTTGGCTAATTCACCTTGTGTTTGCTTATGATTGTGTGAAACTTGTATATAATTAATTAGATCTTATTGATTTCTTAGTGATGCTTGTGTCTATCTTCATCATTAGGGTGTGACAACTTCAATGAATCTAATTGGTTTAGTTTATAATTCTTGCATCCTCATCTCTTGTTTGATTGGTTGTTTCTTATCTTAATTGTAATTAGCTTATGAGTGCGACTAGGCTATCGTTGTGTTTAATACTTGATAAATCTTTGATAGTTTATGAATGACTTGGTGGATTTCGTTTACTAAACCAAAGATAACCTTAAAGTTAGTTTATGAATGATTTAGTGGATTTTGTTTACTACACTTAAAGGTGAATTCAAAGAGTTAGGGAGAAACGCATACCTACAACCTTAGACACACAGCAACTAGGAATAAGGGCGTGACAATTCAACCATCAATAGGGCGTGACAATTCGGTAGGTAGAATTGGATAGCTAGCAAGGAGTAATACATCATAAGTAGATCGCTTCACGTTCTTGGTAGATCCCTTAGTTAGTTAGTATCTTTTGGAATAGTTGACTAGCAACTAATTCCACCCTCCCTCAAACCCGAGATTAGTACCTTTCCATTCCATAAAATATAAAAATACAAAATAATCATCCTCACTTTAGACTTAAATCGACATACAATTATTTAACGACACTATTCCCTAGAGAGCGATATCAATACCGTGGCTTACCCTAATTACTACACTACAACGATTAGGTTCACTTGCCTAGGGTGTTATAAAACTTGCTCGAAGAAAGGAAGTTTCCTTGACCCCGAGCGAGCGTGTAGCGTTATCAAGTTTTGGCACATTGTAGGGAATAGTTATTGTTTAGGCTTGATTTCTATCTCGTTTAGGTCTACTCACAAAATTCCTATCAGTGAGATTTTTTTTCTTTTATTAGCTTCCTTGTAGTCTATCCCCTTCTTTGTGCCTTTGTTCGTAAAACTTGTCCATTGACTCTTCCGTTCACCATTATGGAGAGCGAATCCACTATATTCGCGATTAGGTTTTCATAAGAAATTATGATATTACTAAAGCGGATTATTCAAGATGGTGGGAAGAAAGTAACCAACTCCATAAACCTTTTGAGGGTTTCACCATTTCATCAAGCCCACAAAATATCTCATCTAGTGAAACCTATGCTTCATTTGAGCCTTCACCTAGGATAGACTTTCGTGAACAACCTCCGTGTTTAGAAACTATTTTTAGTGAGGCCCTTAGGCGAACTGACCAAATTTATGAAAACATTATGGTAAGCAACCAAGCATTAAACCATAAGTTGGATCAATTACTAAGTTTGGTTTCATCACGACCTAAGGAAATAGCACATGATGAGCATATAGATGATGTAGATGTGATTGATGATAAGGTGAAAAGTCTAGACCCACAAGGTATCCCAAAAGTCCCACCATCATTTAAGGCATACACACCGCACGTGACTTACCCGGAAGTAGTAGAAGAGACTTTAGGAATCCCAATGGAGGTAGAACATTTGAACCAAACGCAACTAGAGAATATAGGTTTGAATACTTGTAGTCTCGAGTCTTACTCTTAGTTCTAGGGAATTTCCTAGTGTTGATGAGCCGGAACCTCAATCTTTACTTCCATCCTTAGATAAGCGAGGAACCAACCCACCCATCAACCAATGTAGTCAGGATAGTTTTAGGATGAAGGAAGCCATTCACACCCCCTTCACCTCACGTGGCATATTTCCACCCTAAGGGTGTGTATCGCTACTATCACCCGCACTTAAACTTAAGTGTAGGGAAAACCTCCCTTTATCCGTTAAATAAGGGTAGAGTCGGGCTCGTGACTCGAACAAAACAAGCGCTTCTTGGGAGGCAACCCATGTGTATTTGTTTTCATTTTTATTTATGTGTCGTATATCTTTTATTAATTGTTTATTCTCATGTTTGAATTTGTAAAATGCTTTATTTTGTCTTTAACCTCGTCTTAATTACATATAAAGGTATTTTACATAAGGGATAAGTGTAGGGAGGATTACACGTTTTCAAAAGAAGCGTAAACATGAGAATTACAATCATTTAAAAGATATACATGTGTGTTTGTTCGAGTCGAATGCTTGTATCGAGTCATAATGGATGTTTTGCAGAAATTTTTCCAGTTTTAAAGATAAAAATTTTCCATTTTTTCTTGAAAATCGCAGACCGATTTTGTCGGGATAACTTTGGCGTCGAGATTGCAACTGACGGCGTCGGGGAAGGAGTAAAAATATCGATTACTTTTCTCGTTTTACGTGCAACTTATAAATTTTGGAATTTTCCGGTCTTAATTTTCTAGAAAATCGCAAACATCCATTCCACAAGCATTATATCTTATTTAAGTGCGGAATTACATCTTGTTGTGATTTTTCTTTGTTCGGTTTGATCGTTGGGTTGTTTGTTTTCTTCAAGTGTGCAGGTTTAATTTATCAAGAAGAAGTTACATAAGATTGAGGAGCTTTTCACGCATAAATTCTTCTTGGAAAGGATTTAACCACTACTTCACACACGGATCCACCGAGCTAATCGAGGAGTACTAGTTTCTTCGTTTTTAATTACCTTCCAATTATCATAACTTTGATACTTTGGGGAACATTGGGGACAATGTTCGGTTTAAGTGTGGGAGGAAAATAAGCGGGAACTTTGAAACTATGCTTATCATGACTATTTGCTTTGTCCAAGTGTATCGTGTAATAAACCATGAGAAAATGTAGGTTAGGGTAATTTTAGCCAAATTTAAAATTTTTTCATGGCGTATAAGTGGGCCATTAGTCTTAACAAAAGCGTCTCATGGATAGGAAGTTATATGACTAGCACAAAACCCTTTACCACCCAAATTCCACCCAAAATGTGAGGATCGCCCTTAGATTAGTAGGAATTAAAGCATTCATCTTTAATGCTTAGAGTGAGAACCGGTAGTATATTAGATTCTAGAACTTGTTTTGTGATGCATTCGAGATCGCATGAGTGAGGCTACTTGTGTAGTTAGGAATAACTAAATGATAAGAGCATTAGGATAACCCTTGTTTGATACTGTAACATAATTACTTCTTCCACATCGGTTGAGTAATTCCCCACCCACTGCGTTGTACTCATCTTTAGTACACGATACCTAGTTAACCCCTCGAGCCTATCCTTTTCGCGGTTCTCGTGATGTTTCGGTTTTCGGAATATCAATGAAAGCATTATTTACACCCCACCCCAAATATACACCCAAATCGCCTTAGCCTACCCTTATGCACTCACTTTTAGTGCAATTATTTATTATCACCCAAACCCTTAGTTTAATTATCTAGTTACTTGCATAAGTTGCTAAGTCGAGTCATATCCTTTGTGTCTGTTTTGGGATGATTGGGATTCATGGGAAAAGTTAAAGTTTATGAAATGACGGGAAGGGAACGTTAAATTCAAATTCCTTTGTTTACGTAATAATGTACCCCAAGTGTTTTGATCTTTTCAATTCGGGTCAAATTAGTGTTAGAGTAATAAAAACTCAAGTGTAGGGATGTCCTGTAAATCCCTAGTATTTTGATGTCTTAGTAGAGGATGGTAGAGTAAAAGTGTATGCAAAAAAAAAAAAAAAAAAAAAAAAAAAAAAACATACGGGCTACCATCCTACATCTATCTTTTAAATTATGTTTGTTTATTTTCGTTGCCTAGAGTTTTAGAGTGTCGAGTCTTGGCTTAGCAACGCCATTCTTCATATACTTGCAACATAGAGATTTTGACTATCCACCACTAAATAGCCTATCCCACCAAAACCCTTCATTTCCTAAGTAAGCCTAACATTACAACCCTTTAAAGACCTCTTTGATAGTCTTTCCTAGGTGCTTACGCCAAAGCGGCGGAGGTTTGATCTATTCTCGAGCCTATGGTAATCTATGTACTAGGACCGGTTAATGAGTGTTTATCTTCCATTTCCGATTTGTTATATTTCATATATACACCCGAGAGAGATGTGAGTATCCAAACACCCCATGTGAGGTGCTAGTATGTAATTCCGTGCTTGTTATGACTTTCTTGGGCTTATATGTGTTGTGGACCGTTTTGAATGAATGCTTCATGACCACAACTTATAAATTAATTGGCTAAAAGCACATTTGCTTGAGGACAAGCAAATACCAAGTGTAGGGATATTTGATAAGGTTTTAAAGGTACCTTTTAAGGGTCATTTAAGCCCTTATTCGATCACTACTGTATCCGTTATTGCTTAATATCGTTCCTTTTCACTTTTAGGTCTCTTGAAGGCAAAATCTTGGAATGATGCTTATTTGGACGAAAAGGCGCGAATATACGAAGAAAATGGCCAAAGTCGAATCGAGACTCTCAAAGTGCTGAAACATAAAGCGGCGGCGTCATCTGCATATCTGCGGCGCCGTCGGGAAGGAATTTTGCGATGGGTCGAAGCGAAATTGCATGTTTTCAAGGGACGACGTCAGTTATAAAAGAGTAGGCCGTCGCAACTCGGGCGCCCCTAGATTTGATCCAGACGGCGTCATATCTTTGAAGGACGGCGTCACAACCACAAGGTGGCCGTCACAAGGTGATCAAGGCTATCATGACATGCTGTGAAGTAGTTGATATTGTTTTGGCCATAACTTTTGCATACGAACTCGGTTTAGGTGGTTCAAAAGCCACGCGATCGGAGCGAGAAAATCTACAATTCTTTGAAAAATGGTCGTGGCGCCGTCACTCTATAAGTGTGACGCCGTCGCTCTTTGCCGACGGAAAATCTGCCTATAAATATAACATTATAACTTCACTTTTTGCAAGCCCTAAACCCTAAGTCCGATTCCAGGGTTTAGGTAGGTGTTTTTCCAGCAACTTAAAGGGTTCCAAACACTCTATAAACATTGTGTGTTGGTTTGTTTGTTAATCCAATTCTATGGTATGTCTTCAATTATCACAATTGTTGCTTGCTCTTCATTAATTATGCTTGGCTAATTCACCTTGTGTTTGCTTATGATTGTGTGAAACTTGTATATAATTAATTAGATCTTATTGATTTCTTAGTGATGCTTGTGTCTATCTTCATCATTAGGGTGTGACAACTTCAATGAATCTAATTGGTTTAGTTTATAATTCTTGCATCCTCATCTCTTGTTTGATTGGTTGTTTCTTATCTTAATTGTAATTAGCTTATGAGTGCGACTAGGCTATCGTTGTGTTTAATACTTGATAAATCTTTGATAGTTTATGAATGACTTGGTGGATTTCGTTTACTAAACCAAAGATAACCTTAAAGTTAGTTTATGAATGATTTAGTGGATTTTGTTTACTACACTTAAAGGTGAATTCAAAGAGTTAGGGAGAAAGCATACCCTACAACCTTAGACACACAACGCAACTAGGAATAAGGGCGTGACAATTCAACCATCAATAGGACGTGACAATTCGATGGGTAGAATTGGATAGCTAGCGAGGAGTAATACATCATAAGTAGATACGCTTCACGTTCTTGGTAGATCCCTTAGTTAGTTAGTATCTTTTGGAATAGTTGACTAGCAACTAATTCCACCCTCCCTCAAACCCCGAGATTCGTACCTTTCCATTCCATAAAATATAAAAATACAAAAATAATCATCCTCACCTTTAGACTTAAATCGACATACAATTCAGCCTAACGACACTATTCCCCAGAGAGCGATATCAATACCCGTGGCACCCTAATTACTACACTACAGCGATTAGGTTCTTTGCCTAGGGTGTTATAAAACTTGCTCGAAGAAAGGAAGTTTCCTTGACCCCGAGCGACGCGTGTGGCGTTATCGATAACATGTTATCGTAAGATTAGTCTTCACGCGTAGCTTCTACGCATAAGGTTCTACATATGGGACTACGCGTATCACAGTGAAGGATATGCGTAAGCGATGACCTCTCACGCATAAGGTCAACTCTTACGAGTAGCCTTACGCGTAAGGTTAATATTTGCCTCACGCGTAAACCCTACGTGTAAGGTCCCCTTTTCCTCGCGTAACATTTCTTACGCGTAAGTTAGGATCCCACTGGCGTAAGTTTACGCCACGCATATATCATTTCATCTCACGCATAACTTTACCAATCCTACGCATAAGCCCGGATCATACCTTCGTTATGATTGTTACGTGTACAAACTTGTAAATAAACTAACCATATCGTCATGAATCCAATAATGTCACTAATAAACTTAAATCGTTTGATATGTTGTGAACAATAAGTGATAAAATAAACTTTAAAACTTAAAGTTAACTAACTCATGAAACATTTCACGGACGTCATTGGACTATTGAAAATACAAGTGACTTAGGACTCGTAACAATCATTGACCTTTGTATATTCAATAACTGACAATAAGACCTTACATTGACTAACATTATGTCTTTCGATATGTTGGTTCTTTTGGCTAATGTTATTTCGAGATCACGACATGGTGAACAAATGAATGTGGATGCATCGAAGTTCTCTCCATTCTTGATATCTATCCTTATGGCTATCCAATGAAGATAGGAAAGAATAATCTCCGTGTTGACTTTGACACCCTCACTTTTCGGAATCTTCGTGTTTAATTGCTATTGATATTATGAGGACTCATCCGTATCGAATATGCTCACTCACTCGCAAGCTGTTCACGAGATCTATATCCAGCAGTTCGGAACACTATGGAAAGGGTCAAAGGACTAACTACATGTGGTGACTCGAATCACAAACAAGTCACCATTACACTGCAGACTTAAGGAACATTCTCCTAATTCTGAAGTCGATCCAACCAAACTATATGCCACACTTTGTTGAAGAGCTCACTCTCCAATTCTTAATCGATATCGGTTATGGCGAGGCTACGGGAGTAATCACCAAGCATTCTCACGTAGAGCTTAAGAGTATTCCTCAACCATGGAGAACTCTCTACATGATCATCACCAAGTCTGCATTTACGGTCGTGGCGGTGGCTATGAGCATCCTAAGCTCATTGAGCGCAAATATTTTGGGCATTGGTCAACATGAAACACATCGCTATCGAAGCTCGATTTGGGATGACATGATGTCATTTCTCAACAAGCTTGGCTCAAAGATTCCCTACATCGGATATACTAAGCTGTTGATCCGAGCACTTGGACTTCATCACGATATTCCCAAGAGGCTCAATGACCCCCAAACAATCACGATATGTTGACGGAACCTATTCTATCGTCGGAATCAAGGAATCGTCTACAAAGAAACAAGGTGTTTGTGTTGCGATTTCCTTCTAGCGAAGATGTCGAAAGCTCGAAGCATTATAAAAGGTATCTGGAAGCAATTAGACAAGGCAAAGTTGGTCATCTCGACGAAAAATCTTACGGAACACTGTAAGGAGAACCGGAAGAGGAAATGCGAAGCGCAACAAATCATTGTGAGTCAAAGAAAGCTTCCTAAAGGAATCCTCCTTCTAAAAGGATTGTTCCGTAAAGGAAGCCGAACCTATTCCACACTTGAACCACAAAGAAAGCTTGTGGACGAGCTCTCGAAGATCTTGATCTGAGATGAAGAGTTTCATTACTCTGAATCGCAACCGATGCACCTACCTCGGTAGCAAAACCACCAAGTCCTCAATTTGTCCAAGAAAAGGGAAGACTCGACAATTGTACCCTATGATGAGAGCTACGAAGAAGAAGAAGAGCAACTAGATAAATCATACGGAAGAAGTTTAAAATCGTCGGACATCTTGAAAAGGCTAAAGAATTTGCTAAAGACCAAATGGGTGGCCCGGTGGGTCAAGTGGTGCGACTCATTCTTCACCAACTCTGATGCGGTTAATCAACCCGATAAGGGCTGGTGCCACCACTCTTGTGCAACAACAAAGCTCGCATAGGATACTATTGTATATGATTTTGAGAAACAGGAACCGAGAAGTGCGAGAAAGATAAAGATGATGATTATGACAAGTTGCTACAGGGAAGTCCCACACATACACGAAGGAAACTTTGAACCGCCTAAGGACCCCGAACCTCCTCATGTCTCCTCATCATGGACTCTTCATCTCATTCATCACCACCACCATCAAAAAGTCAACGGATCATCATCGAATCGTGAAGAAACCACCTCGCTCTTGGATTTCTCGGACTCATGAAAGAATTGTGAAAATTTGTCCAACAAGTCGAAAGAAGGACATGCTCTGACCGAATTGGTTTCTTGACCAAATCTGATGCTTAAATGATGAGAAAGACAAGATCTGCGAAAAAGGAATTTGTTCGAAGTTCATGAAGAGTCATCGAAAGAGGCCGAGCGAAATGATCTAAGGTTACACTAACAAGTATCTTAGGGATATCGTTCCTAAAGTCCAAAAGGCCGGAGAAGGCAAACAAGAGATCATACCCACAAGTTTCTTCTCGACCTTGTCCCGGTGTAACTAGAAGTATTTTCGGACAACTCACCCTAACATCGTCGCATTGGTTAAACATACAATGGCCAAAAAGTCGATCTCTCGAATGCGAGTTAATCGCTAAACTAGTGATGCAAATGTCAAAGCGATCGGAGCGTTTACTTCGGATGAAGCTAAATTTTCGAAGGTCTACTTGCTTTTCAACTCGGATCATCATGCGAGAGTCACCGATCAACCCAAACGGCCAAGAGATGACAATGATAAGGACAAGGACTACGCATCTAAGCGTCGGAAGCAATCGGTGAATCTTCTTGATGCCACCTCCTCTACAACGGACTTCTTCTCAGCAGAAGTCTCCTCCGCCTCGGTCTTCTTGATAAACCTCGGGACGATTCGAGTTACCACCCTGTCTCAAAAAGCGGTGATTACTTTGAATATCTGGTGGTGGCGATGAAGAGGTCCTTGAGCCCTAACAACAACCCACCTCTCCCAAACAAGGACGAGAAACCCGGCATCATCATCTAAGCCTTGAAAAGAAGAAGAAGGCGCTTATCGGCGTCATATCATGGCTAGATGGCGATAAAACTAAAGAATTTGAATGGTTTGCTACACTTGTTAACAACACTCCTACGAAGAAGGTCAAGAATTGGTGAGCGGTAGTACCTTGGAGCATGCAAAGATTTTGCAAGAAAGGTTCCGTGTGAAGAAGATGACGAATCGAATTGAAGCGCATCAAGAATGAAGCATTCCTACTTTTGAAAGACTGACTCGGAAAGTGCAATCGAGGTTGAATATCACCTTGAAAACATTGCTCGAGCCATGTCTAATAACATGGATTAGCTCGACCCGAGCAAACATCGACTTCACAAAGCGGGACAATCCTCCATATTACACCGGCGGTCTCGACCTCTACCTACCATTGGCCAACCCCGATCGACCTAAGTTCCTTTGAGACATTTCTTCAACCAAGACTTAGATTTTCTTTAACACGGTGGCGATGGTTCAGGAAATCGCTACATCTCGACACTTCCATTCCCTAACGCCATATACTCGATTGTATAGCCATCGAGGAGCGTGCTACCCAGCATGTTCTCCGACAAAGTGGTAGCATATGACCAAGATGCAATGTATGGGATTCACCATTGGCGGGCGCGAAGAATCTACTACGTGTGCTTGGTCCGAAATCTCAACATGCGGTGTTCGATACTAAAAGTATCGTGGCCATCCAACATGTTGGTCTATCGTCTAAATGGGACTACACTTTCTCAAGAAGATTGTGGTCAAAAGACAAACGAAAGGGACTATGCATTCTCACGAAGGCGACTTTGAGAATTTGAACATCAACGATATTGAAGACATGTATCTTCCCAGTTCAAGGTCGCATGAGACAATTTCAAGCGGCGTACAACGTGAATTCATCAAGTCGCTGCTCATCTTCATCGACGCATAGTCATCAAAGAACGTGTTGAAGATCTTGACTTGCCGTTGAATCATATCGAAGCGTGTCAACCTCACTCCTCCAACGCTTGATCTTCCCGACATCAATCGCCTAACTCGATATCGCTCATCGAAACCATTCGAGTTGTTTACGCGGTGAACTTCAAAGCGCTTAATGGCGTGTAGTGAACTTCGAAATCGGGATCATACCTTGAAGTTGGTTAGGGATGGATTGGCGTCTGAGTTGAAGGATATCGCTGAAAATTGGGTCTCTAGCGGCGGAATTCTCGGGAAAGGAGGGATGTGAGAGGATCATCACCATGATTGATGAGCGGTTGTTCGAGAAGGATCGATTCGAGCGTTAGAAAGTTTTGTTGGTGGTCGACCGGGATCAACATCACCGGCTATCAGCATACTGCTCGTACTCACAGGAACATCACCGCACTTCGGTACTCCTTGATTTGGTTCTTTCATTAAAAATTTTGGATGTATGATGATATATGTCAATGGCTTGTGCCACACACAATCTGTACAACCCGTAATTGTCAAGAAAGGACCACGTGGTATGCCTCGATGCCACAATCCTTATTAAAGGGCGAAAGCTTCTTATTTTTAGTAAAACCTATCAAACCTTTCATTTTCAAGGTTTTGCTAAAAACACAAGTACTTCCCCATATGATTTTCAAAACCTCAGCAGTTTATATCACTAGTTGAGGGGAGTATTTGAATTAAAACTTTGTTCACAAATTGTTCATAGTGGTCATCTTCCATGACACTCGAAATGGTCATATTTATTCTCAACCGTTCAAAAATAACATTTTATATGCCATTTTGAGGGGAAAATTGTGTGATAAGAAATATGTTGTGCAAAATGCAAATGAATCTGTGTACTTGGACTTAACCAACGAATTGACGGTACTAAAGCTGTTAGTAACTCGAAAAGACTTGTCTGGACGGGTAATAATTTCAAGCTAGTTCGCTAGTAATGTAAGCGTGTCTATGAAAGGACTTGTCCAAGTAGAAAGTACCATTCGAGAAACTCTTGATAGACATGAACTCGGACGGGTATGACAACCTTTCGAGGTTTGTCTACACCTTCAAGGTAGTTATTAGAGCTAGTTGTCACCTAAAAGTCGACAATGTAACTCTTTAACTATACAACGTAACCGTGTCTCATGGGATTGTCTATCTTGAGTGGATCAATTCAAAAAGTCGCTCTTTCCTCATTGGGCATTTAACCATTAAAACTATTAAGCACGGTGGAGGGAGTATTTGTGCAAAACCTTATCTCACGATGGTTCAAACATGTTTTCATTTACAAACCATTTGAGAGATTTTTCACTCTCTTGTGGTTTTAATGGCAACATAGGTTAGTCATGGAGTTATAAGGTGACTAAGGTTAGGAATAACAGTCCTATGATCCGCCAGAGCAGGAGGGATCTACCCAAGGACATCACAAATAGTTAGTACTTAGAAGTCCTTAGGTACGATTATAAAAGGAGAAAATGAGAATCGGAGAAAGAAGGAGTTGAAGAATCAAAAGAAATGCAAAGAAAAGGGTGAAAAGAAAGCGACCCTCCAGTTATTCAACTTAGGGCATACACCGGGTTCAATTCATATACTCTTGATTGTCACTTAGTGACACGGTATTGAAGACTAAAAGTCGTCATGGACCCGATGTGCACGCACTAAACCTTCTTAGCCACTCAAGTTTCTCTCAAAAGAAGCTTGTTTCATTCTCGGGAACCTACGTAAACTATTGGCTTTCTCTTAGAGATCGTTGGTATTGAAGAAGGAGACCTCTCCTAGTCTCCGCCAGAAAACCAAAACGCACTATTGAGTCTATAGCCACGAGATTCATCAAAGATCTCTTAGGAACATGACATTTAATCACTGATGATCAACAAATAAGATTATCGATGGTTCATATCGAGTCCTTCGCAGATCTTAGCAATCATCGAGAACATTTATGAGAGGTTCACATCTGCGATCCTCGGTGATTGAATGGAAACTCCCGCCATGGTCAACATCAAAGCGACCACAGCGGTCACGGTAACTCCCGTGGATTACGGGTGTGTCTCAAACGGTCTGATCGTGAGGTGATGCTTGGTGTACCTCAACGACTCATCGAATGTAGATGTACTTGGTACATCGCGTTATCTCACTGTGGGACTCGGTTCGAGCGGCCTTTGTAAGAATTAGAGTTGTGTTTTCACACTATCTTTGTTAACACTCGAAGTTCAAACTTGTAAGTGCGAAAACCGCTTATTACTAACCGTTTGACATGTTTTCTTCATATGGAAGCTCCGGAGCGGAATGATCGTCTTGATTCTTCTCATGCTCACGCCAACATCATCACTAATGGAAGTTCTATCCAAAAGCAACACAACCGAGAATGATTCTTCGTCGAGCCAAAGAATCTACAAAGTTAAAGACTTAAAGAACTTCATTAGTATTGAATTCCAACGTCAAAAGGCGTGTGAGCATGTTGAAGAATGGCGTGGAGACCTTGGAGCAACAAGGCGGCACTGAGGCATCGATGCGAACAACAACATACTATCACTTTCACCACAAAGAACAATGATCAAAGAACAAAGTTAAAGATGACGTCAAGCATAAGCTGTTCAAAGATAACTATCTCTACCTTTGGGAGATTGTTCGAATCAAGGCAATTCCTCTCACAAGAAAGAAGAATGTCGAAGGCGTCGAGCTACTATTACATCAACGCCTTCACCGTTTACATTCATATATACTTGAGGGAGATTGTTGGAATCACTCCTAACAAGATTTCAAGTATTTATATTTCATATGTAATAGGTAGCTTTATTATGGCCTTTATGTTTGTTTAAGGTCTAGCTTATGTAGAAGGCCCATAAGCAGGCCCAAGCCCATATAAGAAAGGATGGGAACTAGGAGTGTTGCCCTAGCTTCCTCCTATAAATCTCTTGTAAACCCTCATTTGAGGTTGGTTGTTCAAGTTTTCTCCTTTCACATATGCCTACGCATAACCGGTCTTATTATTGTTTGTGTGTGTGTTAGATCTTGTTCAATCGCCTCATCTCCTTTCTATATTACTTGTGTTTGTAAAACTAGTGACCTAACAACACCTCCTTGCCCAAGACATGTTTTCTTGTTGTGTCAAGCATTGCCACATATACCACAAACCACACCCTTACTAGACTGTGACAAGTTACTGGTTTTTTCACTATTATCATTTTTAGTAAAAGCCCTAGTTCTTTTCTTTCGTGGCCTACATAATGGTTTATGATGTGTAGGTGGAAGAATGCTTGTAGGCACTTGTGACTTATTCCAATGTTGATAACCATTTATTGGTTGGATGTAGTGTTTATAAGTTTCTTCCCAAGTCTTAAGCAAGTAACATGGATGAACCCATGATTCAACAGATCCTACTTGCATTCCATTGAAGCTCATATACCGATGGGTAGCAACATCATGTTTACATGGCATACATGTAAGCTCCCATCTTCTACATGTACAAGCCCTAGCATCAACATTCACAAAACACTTATCTCCCCATCCACTAACCTGATACTTATCTCCTTCAACCCGTAAAACGGTGTACTTATAAGCCTCTTTCTTTATCAAGTCTTACATGAGTATTGCCTTTGGTGTTAATGGTCCGGCACACTTGTCAATCACATTCACAACATTCACTATTCTTTTCATACAATATTCTCTAATGTATTCCAAAAGCAGTAATGATGGGTTGGTGCCTACCTCCCAATAGTTTCCCATTGAACACCTCACACATGTTATTAAGTAACACATCAGAATGAGCCCTCCCTACACATTTATACAACATGTTTGATTTATACAAACAACAGTGTTGAACAATGTCGTAGAACAAAAGATGTACACTTAGACATAGATTTGGTTAGTACCTGAAAAATACGACCTTGGCCAATGGGTTGGTGGTATCTTACTTAACCAAGCATGGGCAGGTTCGCTAAACCTCTTTAATGTCAGCATGGTTGCCTCAAATGTTGGACGGTTGTTCTTCGCCGCACACCTCCACAAATGTTCCTTGAATGCTTTAGCTTTCCATTGCAATTTCATATTATCATGGATGTGCTTAAAACAATATCGTGTTCAAAGACTAGGGAATCCGCTTGCTAATCTTTGGAATGATACCCTTAACGAATAACATCAATTCATTACTAATAAAACTAGCATTTATCGAAAATACAAGTGAATATAATTAACTAAAGGTAACATCACCTTTACATGTCGCTGATAAAAGTGTAGTTTGAGTTTGGTTGCAAGTGAAGATCATCTCTTAGACATTCAAGAAACCAAATCCAAGAGTCTTTGCTTTAAACCGCAACCGCATAGGCTAAAGGGTATATTCCATTGTTCTTGTCTATATCGATTGCGTAAAAAGTCGACCGGAAAAAGACCCTCATAAAAGCACCATCTAACCCCAACAACTCTCTTTGACAAGCTTTATATCCTTCCTTCAAAGTACCTAAGCATACATACATTCTCTTGAAAACTCGGTTGGACTTGTTGCATCATTGCGGTTTGTACACTTATCCTAACTGTTGTATTTGGGTTTATTTTCGCAACTCTTCAACATAGTCTCTTAAAAGGGTGTATTGCTACTTATGATCACCCCTAATCTCATTTTTGCCTTGTTTTTTGCCCTTAATGCCTTTTGCATAGACACTTGAACTTCAAATGTTTAGTGGTGATCTTGAACGATACGAATGGAATATCTGGATTGACTTGAACTTGGTCAACTATTTGTTTTGAAAGAAACTTGTAGTCACAAGCTTTAATCTCTCTTGATTGCAAATATTTGTGTTCATCCCTGAAAGTTCGAACACTCCATACATCTTTAGCTGTATTTTTGGCTACATACAACAACCATGGGCAATCTATTGCTTGCTCCTTAAGTGATCACAAATATACATCCCTTCCAAGGCCTCTAGTTCTCGGACCAGTTTTCCTCTTTGGGGTTGTTCCCAGCCCAACACCTTCACTTGTAGCACAAACAGGTATTTTTCCAAGACGCCTAACCCTAATTCTCTGTTTGTCATTCTTAATAAGTTGCAATTTCCTTCTAGTCTTTATTGAAAGCGGGTAGATCTTATTTTCACTTCTTTTGCGATTACAAAGTTTGACCACGAAAAAATATATTTCGTCCTCTACTTGTCTTGCCTCACTTAACTTTGTTTCTTGTATGCCCTCATTTTTTCTTCCTAATAACATACTCATCCTCATTCTCGGAACCACTTGCAAAATCATTATCATCTAATGATCCAATTCACTTTTCTTAAAAAATCATCGGTATCCGTTGGAGCTACCTATATATGGTAACTCTGTAGTCTCGATCACTTTGAGCAGTTAACATCAACATCGAGGCCCTCAAAAGTATTAGTCTCATCAACAACTGTGTTTCCATCACGATTGTTCTCAATATCATCATCATCACCACATAACTATCTCTGTTTCACTCACATTGTCATCACTTAAAGCTTCATCAATTTCACATACCGCTGATTTACCTTTTGGATAAGCTCAACGACATTACATATTTCCTCCTCTTGATGACCTAACTCTTGATCATTTTGACATACCTCTTCAGGACTATCTATTTGGATATGCTCAACATGTTTATCTATATCTTTGGTTGACATCACCTACAACATCTTGATTTGACAGACCTCTACAGATGAAAACAAGGGTTTTGTTTCGGCATCCGACTAGATTGTACCAAAGTATTGACTTCCAAAGGTTGATGTGTAACCGACATATATCCTCTACCACGATTTATTAACAATGTTTTCTAAGAACAATTTGTTTGAGCAATATGGAACAATAGCAAGAGTGCCTTTTCTTTGTTGCATCCACATCGCCAATAAGCGTCCTACTTGACTTTGGTGACATTTCATCAACATCCAATGTTGTCTTACCATTTTCAACATAAACTTCTATCATTTTATGGTCATCAACAAAATCTTTCAATATTTCTAAATTTGCACTCTCACTTAAGCTATACAAACCATCATATAAATTACTACCGGGCTTAACAAAGTAATAGTAATTTTTTGAACCAAGCTCATAACCCAATTCATACATAAGAACATCCAACTTTTCAATGACACACTATCAACATCAACCAAATCAACTAAAATTTTCATACCTCCAACGTAGATTCTACTGAGACCAAGATTTAAAGAAACCGTTGTGATAAACCCTCATGCTAAACATATTAGATCTACCACCTGAAAACATGTCAATATATGTTTAGGGCATTCTAAAAGATAATTTCAAAAATAAATACCCCAATTAGAAATTCTAATGTTTATAATCAAAATAAAAGCAAGATTGTATTTCTTCTTAGCAGTCGTCTGAGACGATATCATCAACTGGATAACCTGGATATCTTCTTACTTTCCATAGAGTAAAGTCCATGTTTCGGTTTTTTGATTAATAAACACGGGTTTTGTGACATGTAATTAGGGTTTGTGAATTGTGATAATTCTTGTAACGAAAGTTCTGGGACGAAAAATAATACAGTCTATGTGTTTATGGGGCGGGAAGAGGGTTACATTACATGTGGCAATAATACAGAAATATTTAATTGAAATAAAGAAATGGCAATTATGCCCTTAGACTTAAGACAAAGCAAACGGCGACTGAGGTGGTTGACTAACGAAAAAATGGTCAAGACCAGTTTAGGCAATAAAACTTGAAAAAAAGACTCCCGACCATGAAAATGAAAAGAGTAAACTACACCGTTCGTCCTTGTGTAATACGTTGACCATCAAGTTTCGTCCTTTGACCAAAAAAATTGCACCGTTGGTCCTTAACTGCGAAACGTTACTCACCGTTGGTCCCTCGCACTAACGACGGTAAATAACGCTCGTTAAGTCAGTTTGCGTAAGGGTATTTTAGTCTTTTTCCCTTCATTTTTTAACTTCACCTTCTTCCTTTATCAATCTTCATCTCCAACTATCACCACCCACCACTATCTCCTCTATTCATTTTTATCACCACCTACCATCATCATTTATTTCTGAAAACCCACAAAATCAAATACCCGTTTGGTGCCTAGCAGTTAAACCGAAAACACAACATTCAAAAAGCTCATTCTTAAATCTAAATAAGTTAAGTATTTGAAATAAACTAAACAAACAATTCAAAATACCTAAGCCAAAAATATACATTGTAAACAAACACCCCTATAACTCTAGAAGTTTTCTATTGTTGTACCGAGACCAACAAGCCCCTTGCGGGTTTTTTTGTTACAGCGAAGCAAACAAACACCCCTTGTGGGTTCTGCTTGTTGAACTGAGAGCAATAGCAAGCATCCTCTTGGGTTTTGTGGTTGGGTCGAAAGCAGAAGTCCATCACCCTCTCGGGTGTGATTATACCAAACCAAAACCACCCTTGTGGTTGCCTTTTTGAGCCGAGAATCAAACCAACCACACCCCTGTTGGGGCTGCTGTGGTCAGCGGACAACACCACCAAGCGGACCCAAAATTTGGTCACGTTGGTGACTTGGTGGGCTAACGAGAGTACGCCAAACACCCAATTGGGTGTGGCTGTGGTGATCCAACCCGAGCCAAACAAACAAACCAGACGCACCCTTTAATAGGTGGTTGCTGTGGGTTAAATAAACAAACCAGGCGCACCCTCTTGGGGTTTCTTAAGAGGTTCTAGATGCCTTTTTGTGTTAAGTTTGATTTGATGGATTTGAGTGGCGGCGGCGGCGGATCTAAGTGGGGTAGAAGTGGCTGCGTTTTTTGGTGGTGGTTCTGGCTGGGGAAGATGAAGATGGTGGGTTTAAAAAGATGGTGGGGGAGATGAAGATGGTGATGGGGGAAGATGATGATTCAAGAAGAAGAAGTGCTGGCAAATATAATTGAGGGTGTGGTGTGGGTGGGAAAAGACATAAATACCTCCACTTAACAAGCGCTTAACGCTGTTAGTCCAACCCAGTTAGTGTGAGGACCAGCGATGACTAACGTTTCGCAGATTAAGGACCAACGATGCAATTTTTTTGGTCAAAGGACGAAACTTGATGGTCAACGTATTACACAAGGACGAATGGCGTAGTTTACTCAAATGAAAATGATAAGTTTTGATTCAATTTGATGGGATGGACGAACTGTTGGATAATAATGACCCCCGTTAAGTAGTAAAGAAATAGGAACATTATCCTCCTATTTGTCGTAAACAAACAAAATGCTTCTAAAACCAGTATCATCATCCCTTCCGGCAATAAATTCAAAATTCAGCAGCAGCAGCAGCTTCTCAAGAAAAGTTAATTGGTTGAATAAAACTCAAGTCCAAAGAAGAAGAAGAAGAATAGTAGTAGCAGTTGGAGGTGGAGGTGGATATAGTAAGAAATCATTAGATACACCAGGTGCATATGAACTCGTAGATGAGGAGACTGGGGATAAGTATATTATTTGGGGAGATGACAATGACCATGATGTACCTTCTAAACAACTTCTTCAATGGGAACCACCAAAACATCCTTCTAAAGGAGGAGGTGCTTCTTTTCCCCTAACTTTATTTTTATTATTCGTCTTATCGCCTTATTATTAAGCTCAATGTCATAAGCCAAAACCATTTTCCAATCTCAATTAAGATAATCCAAGCACCCGCTTTACTACCAATTCTTGTATGCTCATGTATATAACCATAGGCTTGTTTTTCACTTCTCCCGAAATTGCATATTTTGTCAAACATAAACCAGAATTATTGTTTACTGCCAACAACCTTTATAAAATACGTCATGTATCTGACTCCACATACTAAATGGCAGTTGTCGACATGTATGCATATCTATAGGTTTATAGTCTGTTTTATATTACTTGATCCACATGAAATCCTACACAAACTCTTATGATGCCCATGTGTGATTTTCTAAAGCTTTTTCTTTTTCATACAAAACATGTCAATATCAATTTGAACTTATTCTGACTCATCTAACTTATCCTGTCAATAATCTACGTTCCTACAACAAATACTTTTGGAATATACGACTCCAGTCTCTTGATATCCGTTTGTTATATTAGTATTATATTCTAAGCCATTAACTATTCTAGGTAGAAGCTGCCTAATCTATGCATTTCATATAATCAATGTTTAAAGCAAATTCTGTAGAACGCCATAGCTTGTAGTGATCTACAAAGAGTTACATATTGCTAGTCTTAAAAGACATAACTTGATTACAGAGTGTCTTCAACTTAAGGTTTGCAAAGATGTTCATTTAAACTGATTATTGTGATTTGGGGTCACCATACTGATTATGATTACGTTTTCTGATTATAGATCCAGTTATTATATTCTGATATTTAGGTAATGAATTGCAACTAATTTTCGTCTTAAGATAAAAACATAATTACTTGGCTATCCCTGGATTTAAGCTACTGGTTATCTGATATTCTGATACTGATCTTTCAAGTCATTGCTATCACTTTCTTTAATGATGAGCATGCCAAAATTTCATGTTAATTGTCTGGTCAGAGAAGACCATCTAGGGAACATATTGTAAAAGAGATGGAAAAACATTGAATATAGTCATAAAATTTATTTTTGAGCAATCGTGACATCTCTAATAAGAAAATGTATACAACTTTGCAGCTAGTAGCAAGGGGGTATCTCGAAGTTTTGAACGATTGAGAGTTGGTAAGGTAAGGGATCTTAGCAGGGTATCCTCGTCAGAAAAGGACCAAAAAGATGATAATTCGCGTAGTGGATCTGTTGTTAAGAGGCAAGAGGAAACACTTTTAGCTAATAAAAATAGATTCAATGTTATAAGAGACAACGATGTGTCAAAAAGTAGGGCTGCGGAACTTGGTGGGACATCAATGAACTTTTCAAGTAAACTTAGGAAATCGAATGCCACTAGTGATTTTTATAGCAGAAAATCTTTTAAGGATGTTGGATGTGCCGACTACATGTTTCAGTTTTTAAACAGTCAGCTTCTTGCAAACCCTTCACATATTCAGGTACTCACACATTTGATCCTTGTTCTTAATATGGTAAAACGAACAAGACCCATGTTCCAGGTGTATGTATTGTTGCTCCAGTCTCTTTCAGTTTTTTGGTAAACAAGTGTACTTTTTATTGAACATCAAAGGTGAATGCAGGCTATGTCATTCCCACATGTTATTAATGGAAAGAGTTGCATCATAGCTGACCAAAGTGGCTCTGGGAAAACATTGGCTTATCTTTTACCAGTGATTCAGTGTATAAGACAAGATGAACTCCAAGGAATTGCTAAATCCTTACCTGAAAGTCCTCGAGTTGTTATATTGGTACCTACTGCTGAGTTGGCTTCTCAGGTTAGATCATATATTGTTATTAGTAATACCTTTCCATATATCATCAATATCCGTGCTCAACCACCAATAACTTATTTTGTCTTTATATTTTAAAATAAGAGAACAGATGTTGTACTTCCGATCCATTTATGTGTAAAGGGGCTGATTGCTTTTAGCATACTATATCAAAAGGGGCATATGGGTGAAATTTAGATATAAAGTATAATTCTAAAACAGTTTGAATGGGTCAAATGGTATCAATGTAATCCAATGTGTATTAAATAAAATTCCTAAATATTATATAAATATGGATTATCGTTGTAATAATATACAATAATAATAAACACAGTACCTATTTACAGAGCCCAAGAAAATCAAAAAGTATTTGTCGGTTAGCTCAGCTGCAACTGACCCATTATGGTTCGCACTAAAGAATCTTCCATTTTTTACCCCAACCTCAGCAGACTCGTTACCTGACCCGCCCATCTTGTCTCGAGATAGGATACATCATACATGGAAGTTTCTATTTACTTGTCACTAAATTGGTTTTGTATTAAGCATAATCTATTATTGCAGGTATTACGCAATTGCAGACTGATGTCAAAATCTGGTGTGCCATTCCGTTCGATGATTGCAACTGGTGGTTTCAAACAGAAAACTCAACTGGAAAGTCTTCGGAATGAATTAGATGTTCTCATTGCTACACCTGGTCGCTTTTTGTACCTAGTTGAAGAAGGCTTCCTACAGTTAACCAATCTTAAATGGTACTTACCACATCCTTTCTTTAATTCTAGAGGTAGCAAAAGAGCCGGGTGGGGTGAGTAAGATATCTGGTCAATATGAGTTAGATTCCTGTAGGGTCGGGCTTGTTTGACCAGATACACTTTTTCTTATGAGGTTTCAAACTGTTTAGATTATATTATACTTGGGCTTATATATATATATATATATATTTCAGTAAGAATCTAAATTACTTTTTGAATATACCTGGGAGATTCTATGCATTAAAATTACTCTTTGGACAACTTCTAACCCGTTTTACTTTTATTGTTTTGAAATATCTGATTAACCCAACCCCGAGAGGGCAATCAAGTGTTCTCACTAAGAGGTTTCAATTTCAAATTATGTTAGCTATAAACTCCGTCCGGCCACCTGCCTTAGCCATATAATCCACAATTGTGGAGGCCTAGTGATTTACCAGGCTCCATGAGTCTTGCAGGGTGGTCTGTGGAGTCGGGGGTTTACCTACCTCTCACCAAAGGTGGCTCGGGTTTTCCCTAGAACCAAAAACTAATAATAAATAATAATAAAAAATAGTCTGATTAACCCGCTAGAGATAAAACAGAATCTGAATCAACCTATTCATAAGAAGACGGGTTGATATTTCCAACTCTACTTCAAATTGATCTCAGTCCCAAAGATAACAAGTAGTAAACTGTGATTAACTGACTCACTCTGCAATATAAAGCATGGCATCAGCTGAGTGTAAACTTACGATAGTATAAATTGAATACTGTATGTGTAATATTAATTAAGAGTCATCAATTAGTTTAATTTTCTTTTGAAGTGCATATTGTTGATCAAAACCATTAAGGAGTTTGAACTCTTAATATGTTGTTGTTCAGTGCTGTGTTGGATGAGGTAGACATATTGTTTAAAGATGAGGATTTCCAGCCGGCATTGCAGAGTTTGATGAACTTGTCACCTGTGACTACTCAATATCTGTTTGTCACTGCAACTCTACCAGTGGATGTATACAATAAGCTCGTGGAAAACTTTCCTGATTGTGAATCTATCATGGGGCCTGGCATGCACCGTACAAGCTCTGGTCTTGAGGAGGTACATCTCTTTTAACATAGGATGACATTTGTAGCCTGCTATAAGAGTGCATTTGTGATTTACACCTTTTCTAAATTAACATAAATGTCTTGGTCTAGAGTCCAGCTATCGTTCTAACTTTTAAGATCCGAATGATTATATTTCTACTGAAGAAGGAATATTTTGGACATAGACATCTACCAGTTTATATCTGTATCATGTGCACCTATATGAAAAGTGAAAACTAACTGTTTCTTAGTATGTTGATCTGCAGACTTTTCTGATTTCGTTATTCACATGCTTCAAACTTCGACCCAATTCCTGCTAATTACCCTTTTTAACTTTTAAAAAATTACTAGAATCTATCTTTCAACATATTTAATACAAGTTATTATGTACTAGTTAGCTACATACAAATGATATCCGACAGATGATGTGTTTGCTGGAAATGGAAATAGAGACACGGTTAGAATTTTTTGGTTAAGCCTTTCACAATGATTGTGTGTGATGAGTTCTCTATTTATCACTTGTAAACTTTCATTCAGCTGAACCTTACAAAAACACAGTGGCTACATTGTATGTTCAGATACTTGTTGATTGCAGTGGAGAGGAGGAATAGAAAAGACTCGGATACAGCATTTCAAAACAAGAAATCTGCTCTTCTGAAACTAGCGGAGGAAGGACCGATTACCAAAATGATCATATTTTGCAACAAAGTAAGCTAAAACATTACTCAGTATCGTGTGTTTTGCATATGTGGTCAATAGATGCTCAGCTGTTATATTGCAGATTGAGACATGCAGAAAGGTTGAAAATGCATTAAATAGGTTCAATAGAAAAGTGTTGCCTTTTCATGCCGCTTTGTCACAAGATTTTGCGTTGCAAATATGGAGGAGTTCTGCCAAAGCGATTAAAAGATAACTCTTTGTTTTTAGTATGCACCGACAGGTAAACATTTTTTCCCCTATAACTTGTTGGAATTATATTTAGGGGGTGTCTTGATGCGCTTTTATAATGTGATTTAGCGACTATCGAATTATCAGTTGCTAAAAGCCTGCGACAATGATGTAATTGTACATTTATAAAGTGTGGCAGTTTCTACCAATTTAATTATGATTTGGTTTATTTGGTTCTTTTTATATTAAATGTATCAAATTAGAAATTTTAGCTTAAAGGGGATCGTGTCAAGTGGGTTGAAAGCAGCCAAAATCATCTTTTTAGTGCATGCAAACTTTTGAACTGTCATTAAAAGATTTAGATTATTATAAGTATTTTCTAGTCATAGTTAACTCGTTATTTATTAAATAAAAAAATATATATCTATAAGAACGAAAAAAAATATATATTTAGATTGTTTGAAATTTTACTAAAAAAAGACTTGTTTCAGCTGGAACATTTTTTTTGTTATGTTTCCCCATGGGCTAATCAATTTTCCATTCAACCATTCCGTTTCCTTGCCAGATTATCTACATGTAAGCGTAAAATTATGAGAATGTCATAAGCAATTTATCCAAGCACTTGAAACTAAATGTTGCAACATCAAGTTGCAATAAGTCAGTATAAATGTACATCCCTAAGCGGCAACCCGTCTTAGGTTCCTTGGTTTCTTACGTTTACCAGAGCCCTATTTGACAATTGAAATTTCTGGTTTTGAAATCTTATGCAGGCGTCTCGAGGAATCGATATCCCTGGAGTTGACCAGGTGGTGCTGTTTGACTTCCCTCGCGATCCAAGTGAATATGTCCGACGTGTTGGAAGAACTGCAAGAGGTGCTGGTGGGAAAGGAAGAGCATTCATATTTGTGGTTGGAAAGCAAGTCTCTCTTGCACGTAGAATTATCGAGAGGAATAAAAAAGGCCACCCGTTGCATGATGTTCCTTCAGAAATATGATTGATCAAAATACATATAATAGCGGTTAGTAGATTTATTATGGCTGATAATCTAATTAACCGTTTTATCAGAAGCAGTAGATTGTCATCTAAGCTGAATAGCTAAATTTTGCTAGTGTATTATTAATTCTGTGAGAGGATAGTTGATAACTAGAAATGTGTCGTACAACACAATTGTAGGTACCAAGAAAGATGCTACTGTATTTTCTTTCTTTTTACCATGTTTGCTTACATGTAATCGGGTTTTTAGATTATTTATAATTTATTGAATGTAATAAGGTTAGAGCTTTTTGATGATTTATTGTGAGCAATAGAACTGTGAGTTGTATAAAGTTAGAGCTTTTAGTCGTAAGGGAATGGATCCACTAAGAAGACAAATAAAAATAAAAGAATGAGAAATATTTTGTACGCATTTGAATGAAGAAGGAGAATTTCATGGGAGATAAATCTCGTTTTGAAAAATCGTATGAAATGTGATTATTTTTCATCCTTCTCATTTTATTTTTATTTCTTATTTGATCATAAGTTCTATAAAACTTGTGTGGTGAAAGTATAGAGATTAAAGATCATTTAGATATCAAACTCTTTTTACATATTAAGTGATCAATCTCAATCATTCATTTTTATTTGCTAATGGATAAGATTAACTTAACAATTTAATAAACCTACTTTCATCATTTTTTTTCAAATATTAGTATCTTTCAAATCGTTAATCGTTAAGCGAAAAAAATATACCATTACGATGAATATTTAATTATCTTTCTATAAATAGGCACTTTGATATACTTTCGACAAAAAAAATTTCGTGTTTTTCATGTTTTGTTTTACGTTTTTTTCGTTTTATTCGTTACTGAAATTTAAAGTCACGTGTGATTAATCACTAATTTGAACTAATAATATCACATGTGATATTAGTGTTAAATCACATATGATATGTAATATCAAATAACATATGTGATTTAACACTAATATCTTATGTGATATTATTAGAATATTCAAATTGGTGTTTAATCACATGTGATTTTGTTTATGCAAATTTCAGTAATGAAAAAAACAAAAACGTGAATAAAACGATTTTTTTTTTATTTTGTCGAAAATATATCAAAGTGCCCGTTTGGCGATGGTGTAATTATTTTCGCTTCACGATTAACGCTTTAAGAGATATTTAAATTATAAAAATATGTGAAATATTAAAATGATTTTAATCGTAACCATTGGTTTTATTTTAGATGAAGGGTGGGGATGAGCCCCTTGATATGTAAAAACAATTTAGTATTTAAAACAACTCTCTTCTATGATAACATTTGATAGATATTGTAAAGTGACACAAAATTAACACATTTAAAATCAAATAGTAAACAAAAACAGTTTTATAGAAGAGAAGTGATAGTTATACCATATTTTTTTATGCACACAACACATTATGTATATACCATGTGGTAACTTGTGCATTAATGATGTGATATTGTATTGAAAGAATCAAAAAGTGTGGTGTAAATATCACCTCCCTTTATAGAATGGTAATTTTCGTTTGAGAGGCTCTACTTGTTTTTTACTGTGTTTGAATAGTTACTATTGACACGTTGCAAAATTCAAATGGTTCATCTACATACATCTTAAAGAGTGAAAGGTGCTCATTATAGTGAGCGTAATAGCACGAATCTGGCATTTATGGCACCTCCAACCACACCACAATTGTCATTGGCTACGAGTTGTCACTATAACAATCAATTTTTTGTTTTTTCTTTTCTTTCTTTTTTTCTTTCATAACTTTTAAGTGAGCTGGCCAAATACCCCATTTTTTCGAACAAATACTTGGTTTTAGTATACAAATAACGTAAAACACTCAACGTTTTCCCAACTTCATATAATTTCATAAATTCTTTGAACATACAATTTCAACATGCGTTGTTCTGACGAAAAACGAGCCAAAAAACTGGTAAGATTATACGATTACCATGAGCATTAGCTATCTTTCGATGACGATAAAGGCACTAGTTGAAACATTTGGACGAGTGTGTCGCACGATTATTAGGTAACTGACAACGTCTTATGGTAGATTGTTCTGGCGACAACCAAGAATACCCCGAAATGAATTTTATGCGAAGGTTCGGAATGAGCTCAAAACTATTTTTTATCAATAGTTGAAGTTATAACTAAATATAATGTTAAACCTATTCTCGAGCACTTTTATATTTAGGTCAAGGCTCAATGCAATACGTAAAATGAGTATTAGTCCTTGTTAGGATTATGTGTAATTAATATAAAGTTTCGGTCATTAGTTAATGTAATAGGTTGTTTATTATAGGCTTATATGTATGTAATTGTGTTGGGTCAGTAAATTCTCAAAAACATTGATTTGAAGATAAAATAACCTAAGTGTTTAACAACCTTAAACATACGCAAGTGAGCAGTTGTTCGGTGAGTCATCAAGAAGCTCGGGTGAGCTTAATAGAAAGGTTCTCCATTCGGTGAGGCGGGATTCGGTGAATGATACCTAAGCCAAAGAAGAAGATGATGGATTCGGTGGTGATGACAACAAGACCGAATCCCTAAACTCCTCACCAACTACAAAGACTCAAGGCGTAAAGCACAAGACATGAAAACTTAAGTGAAGAATTTGGATAAGGTGGGATAAGTTTGAATGGATAAAGGACCAAGAGTGTGTCAGCACTGACACAATGAAAGCAAACTTGTTCTTTACTAGAAATAGCTTTATGCAACAGAGACAAAATACTTAAGGTATTTTGTCATCTGAAGCTTATGTCAGTTTTGTCTTTTAAGAAAAAGGTTGTATCTTATACTTGTATAAATAGCACCCATAAGGTGGAGTAAAAGGGTTAAGCTTGTTCACTTAATGCTTAGACATTCACAAGCCCTTTTACTCCTCCAAATACAACTAAGTCCCTGAGGTTAGCTTAGTTGGTTAGCATAGTTATACTTAAGCTTAGCTTAAGGTTAGTGAGGAGTACACCTGTAACACCCCCAATTTCGTGATATGCAGCGGAATTCAAACTGGGTGTTACTCGACGGCACAACAGTCATAATAATAGAAAACGATCTCTAAAGGAGTCGTTTTAAAAAGGATTTATCATTCAAATATAACAGAGTTTACAAAATAGGTTCCAGTTGGTTCCATTGTTTACAAAATACATCAATATAAAGTTTTTGATGTTTTGTGAATGATAAAATATTATAGCCTTCTTCATTTAATCCTTGTCCTTCCGTGCGACTTGACATCATGGACACGAAATACATGCTTAAAACTCTCAACACAAAGGTTGAGTGAAATTCATAGAGTTTGTTTGATGGTTGAACACATAATGTTTGTGTGGGTTACGTTGTTATACACCCATAATATTGAAAACAAAACATATATTATTACTTGGTACTATTTGCCTCAAGTATATGATACTTGAGCCCGCTTTGTTTGTCACTAAGCTCATGCAACCAAGGCGTTAACGTGTTCCAATATTAATTGGAGAAATTATTGGTACCAGCCTAATAGGTAAAATTGCCGTTTTACCTAATGTTACTCAAATATAGTGCGTTTGTTTGCCTACCGGTCAACACAAACGGGATTAAATCAATCCCAATAGATCTATTAATAATATTCGTGCTCACTCTCTCCGGTGATTAATGGTTCATGATTTAGGGACTTATGTTTGGCAATGATGGTTACTTAGTGACAATATGACAATCGAGATAAGTATCTGATTTGAAAGCAATGTGTTCGATTTAAAATAAAGCATGTATTTCCCCCAAGGGTTTGTAAAACAATTAAGTAATAGAAAGTGGGGCTATGAACTCATCGAGAGTTAATGATGTTAAGTGCTTTAACGGATGTGATGGATAAATCGGGAAACTTCTACATGCAACCTAAAAATGGAATGTTGCGACTTAGGTTTGGAATAATGTTTTAGGAAAACATAAACCATCCTATATATGTCTCTATGTTGATCATGATGTAGTCATTTATAGTTTGATGTTTATAGTAACAGTTTTAATATGTGAAAACGTATTTAGTTTATAGATATCGTACTACCGTTCGGGCCATCATAATTCAGAGGTCATTTAGCAAACATTCGAGGAGCTAGGACACTTTAAATCGTAAATCCAGCAACTCGTCGATACGTTTTACCCAAACCCCTCACATGAAGCTCCCTAGTATTGTAGCATTTAGTAGATAAAATATATGTTTTGAGTGGAGATTATTATATTATAACGTTTTATTATGTTTTTAATAAACATCTAGTTTTTACAAGTTATCATAGTTTACTAGTGATTACAATTTATTAATATAGTCAAGAATGAAATTTTAGTAAAAATTTAATATGTAACTAGTTATGAAAATGACATGGTTTCTATATTTTAAACTTGTGAAAATCCAATTTTTGCCGATAAAAATTGTTTTACAAATATTAGGCAGTAAATGATATCATTTGGTCTTTTTAGGCCGAGTTCCCTTGCGGTAGCCGTAAAACATCGTTCGGGACAACTTTTGGGTTTTAACTTTTTGATGATTCTGTTGTTCCCTATTCACTATCTTCAAAAACAGTTAAGTATGTAAAATAAATTAATAGTGAATTAATGACTGAAAAGATATAAGTAAAACACAAAGAGTAATTTTCAACATCATATTCTTATTAGAAATGAATCAAAGAATCGTTACCCTAGTACTTATGAACAAGACTAGGGATTGAAATGACAAAGTGTTAGTAACTCCTCTCAAGCTCGGGCTAAGTCGAGCACAACTACAAGTACCACCGAGCTATCTCATGGATTAAGTTGTATTTTGAGGATTGAAAGATGGCTTGCGTGTATGTGTGTTTTACAATTCACAAGCTTAGCCTTTCACTCCATCTCTTATGCTATTTATACAAATATGAGTTTTAACTCTTTCCTAAGTGACAACCGACAATTTGCGAGAAGACAAAATATTGATGTATTTTGTCTCTTTACAAAGACTATATTAGGTAAAGGGACAAAGCCACTTTCTACTTGTCAAGATCGATGCGGCCCTTTCAAGGAAAGTTGACTTATTGAGGATAGGCACTCCGTCTTTATCGCTTCAAGCATAACCGTTTTGTCCGCCCATTCTTGATCTTCATAGTCTTCAATCTTGATTTAGTTTGTCTTGATGTTTGTAGTTGGTGAGGAGTTTGAGGATTGATGAGTTATTGTCATCACTCACCGAATCCACCATCTTCTTCTTGACTCCGTCTTCACCCTTTAAGTTCCGCCTTCGAGTGGAGAGACTTCTTCTATGTCTCTTCTTGAGCGTCCTCGAAGATGGCTCACCGAGAGACTATGCACTCAATGACTGTTAGTGTTTAACGGTCTAAGCACTTAGGTTATTTTCTATTCAAATCCTAGATTAAGGGTTTGGGTATTCTTGAACCCAACAGTCTCCCCTATTTGGATATACAAATAGCCTAATTGTTTGATCGATGTAAGTGAGCAAATGGCTTCTTTTTATCTCGAATGTACTAATGAATACAATAAGGAACACCGAATATTTTAACAAAACATACATCGTTTATTGATCAAATTACAAGGTTCCTATCACTAGTACAAAAGATAATGAAAATGATGTCGGTCAAGATGGATCCCCTAGTGCTTCAAGCTTTACTTTCTTGGTGATGAGTGTTTCTCTGTCGGTGCTCTCTTATCTTGGCGTTTAGGTCGAAGAGAACACGACGTTTGCAGGAGTCCGAATTTGAGAGGCCACGGTATGTAGCTCAACATTGTAGCCACACACGCTGATCAATGTCACTCCATATTTGAAATCTTGGGTTTCCATAGACATCAATGGAATAGCCCTCTTCGGGCTTTTCAATCACTAGACAGTTCACGAACTTTACACCTTGGTAGCTCCTGTTGCATTCGAGTCCGGCACTTTGATCTCGGGTTGGAACTCAACCCTCTTTCTTTTCCCTTGTGATGATTGAGGTTGAGATCCTTGTGGTGCGATTAAAGCGGTGAATCCCAGTTGTGTTGGTGCATCCTCGTCTTTCATACCTTTCTTGAGCATCTTCATCGACTCCTTAACCACCGCATTTCGCTTCTTTTAAGTTAATGGACCAAGTTCATCGAGTTCGGTGATCCCAAAGTCGGTGAATTTTAGGGATCATGAACCTCGAAGTGTCTTTTATCATCCCCCCTGTAGACGTTCATTGCTAGTGGTTTAGACTTGGGGATGATTCTGACATCAGTTATCTTCTCAGGCAGCCTTATGCTTGTCATTGTCCAGTTGTAATGATCAATTCTTGCTTGCCTGATGGCTGCAGTTCTTTTGTTCTTTTCTTCCAACTGCTTTCTCATTTCAGCCATCTTAGCAGCCTGAGCATCCTTGAACTTATGTCCTGCCTGACCCTTTTCAAGCTTCTTAGGATCAATCCCTATGTTCTCAGCTTCCTCAGCGACAACTTTTATCAGTGCTTCTTTGCTCTTCCTTTCCTCCTCAGCTAGTTTCTATTTCCTTTCTTCTTTTGCAAGATAGGCACTTAGTTGTTGTGGTGTGAGCAGGTATTCAGTGTCGCCGATCTTGTAGGGAATCTTCTCGGGCTCGGGAGTTTTCATTATGCCTTTTCCTTTGTCTGGCACGAGGAAGATGATGATGCTACCGATGGTGGTGGTGTTGTTGTGATGGGTGTAGCTGTCATAGCCATTGTTGTTGTTGATAATAAGGGTGGGATTGATGAAATTGGTACAATTGGGATGGTGGTGTTGGCTCCCCTCGGTGTGAGAGGAGGTCTCTTGATGGTCTTCTCCCCTCAACTCTTGCGACAACTTCAATGAGAGCAAGAGTTGGCTCTGACACTGGGGGAGTTTGGGTGGCTTGACCTTTGAAGGCTTGGTAGATTTCAGTGACCATAGCCTTGATATCAGATGTATCCTTTTCAAGACCAGTGACCTTTGTTTCCAGATTAGCTTGAGAAAGTTCCAAGGTAGTCATCCGTGACCCAAGATTCCAAGCCATTGATGAGGAAGCTTTAGCTACGTTGGTCATTTGAGCATCCAAAGAGCCTAGTGTTGCCTGAAGAGATTGAACCAAAGATTGAAGACCCTGAACATTGGCAGACTTTAGCAGTTCAGTAAGGTCTGAGGAATTCTTCAAGTACGCCTCAGTAGCCTTCAACACTTTTGAGTTGAGTGCTGGGTCTTCTTTGACCGAGTCCCCGATTTCATCAATTTTGTTCCACAACCACGAAGATGTTTGAGAAACTTAGCGAGTTATCATCCAATCTATGAAGTCGCTCATACATAATATCTACGTGCTCATCGGTGTTAGCATTAAAGGTGAACACATCGGATCTTAGATCAACATAACTTGCAGCTGCTTTAGTATGTTGATCCCACAGTGTGTTAGTGACCCCAGAATATATCTTTCTTGAAGCTTTGGTGATCCACATAACTAGCTGCCTTTCAGTGATTGGAAGAATATTATCAAGCTGGCTGAATTCATTAGAACTGGATGAAGAGGAGTCAGAGTCATTGTCTGCAGGATGGAAAGGTGACTCTTTAGGCTCTTTTGGATCAGGCTGATGCTCTTGTTCAGGTTGAACATCACGTCCACTTCTTCCCCTGCTGATAAAATTTCATCTTTACTTTCAGCCTGCTCTTCATCAGAAAATAGTATCTCAGCAACAGTTAACAAGGTGGTGGTGATGGGTTCCATATCAGCGGGTGGTATATTTCCCTTTGAGTCTTTATCCCCCGTTGACCCCTCGAGACTTGGTGGGTGTTTCCAGTGCCTTATCCGGAGTCGAGGATTGGTGGTGGGTTTCGTATCGGTGGGTTGTTTCTTTCCTCGAGTCTTTGTCCCCAAGACCCCGAGACAACGATGGGTTTTCAGTGCCTTTGGCGGAGTCGGTGTGATTATATCCCTATCGGGTTGTTTAGTTCCTCGACTCTTTGGGATCAATAAGTGTGCCCTCGGACAAAGGCCGTGATTTGCTAATGTCATCCTTGGGCATTGTGGAAGGCGTTCCCCTACCGGTAGGTTGTATGTTTCCCTATGGATCTTGGGAGTAGTAGTTGGGACCAAGGTCACCGATTGTGATTTATCATTGTCCTTCGTTGTCACTAGGGTGGATGTTGCTTGGTCTCGATGGGTGGCATATCAATCTTGGGCTTCTTTTGCCTTTTGGTTTGTGTTCACAAGCCTCGGGGCCCCGAGACTTGGGTTTGGTCTTAGTCCGATCCGAGACTTCCCTTTCTCTTTTAGGAGCGGGGTTGGGAGACCTTTGAATCTCTCGGTTGTTCTGACAACCATATGGGCCGTCAATACAATATCAGTGACTAGGGATGGGTCTTTTTGAAAATTAGATTGACTCAGGGTACTAGGTAAAGCAGTATATTTGTACTCCTGAGGGTAATTACAACCCAGTAACACTTGCAAAGCGCAAGAGATAAACCTAGGATACGAAACGTATTTCGTCCTAGTTTTACTCAGCAGCTTGGTTATGAGATCACTGTAAATGATCTCTCCCATGTCGACATTGACCCCATTCATCAGGCAGTATGCCATCATCAATGAATAAATTAACTTGTTCGGTGGATGAGTGGTTCCCTAGAGGAAATGAATCACAAAAGTGAATAGGATCCTCAAGCCACGGAAATGAACTTTTGGTGACTGGGGTCTTGTCCAAAAATTTTGGATCCAAAACTATTTGTTTTAACCCATCCTTCACTGTGGTGGGTTCAGGATGGGCGACATAAACTCCCTTGTTGTAGTCTAGCCCTGTTGAGGTGCAAAAAGTTTAGTAATCCAGGGTGACTGACCTTTCCCCAATAAAAAGACTAAACTTAATGAGATACTCCCTGAGAGGTCTTAGGTCTGTCTCATTAGTTGAGGGTGTCGGGTCATAAGCCATGGTCAGAGCCCAAAACTCCCCGAGGAGGTTTTGAGTGCAGTATAGAGGGACACTGAACAAAGGCCGTTTCGGTGGGCGATTAAACAAAAATTTATAATATCCTTATAGGTTGGGACGGTTTGAGGTATTCAAAATTGCCTATAACATTATTTGTTTTAAATTCAACATTGCTAAGATCACCTACCCACTGTGAAGCAAACTGGAGAGATTGTGTTCTAGCCATTTCCATTAAGAATTTTTAGGGTTTTGAGAAAAATATCTTGACAAGAACAGTCAAAGGGTTTTGAATCTCTCAAGTTGTGATGAAATTTTTTTGTAATGGTTTACAGAGAAGATTTTTTAGAAAAGGATTTGAAGAACACAAATATTTCTGGGTTTGAAAGAGATTTTGACAGAGTTTTGTTAGCAGAAATACTTTGTGTATGTTTTAAGGATTTTGTAAGGGGTATTTATAGAGTGATGAGAGGGGTAGTTTGTGCACAAATGTGGATTTGTAAAGTCGGTTTTTGAAAATGTTTGAATTTCCACATTTAATGTCACCATTCCACTACCCGCAGTAAAATCCCGTATTTCAAGAGAACAATTGCAGTGCACAGTAAAAGTGCAATTTGAAGTAATAAAATATCCTTAGGATATTTTATGTGAGGAGAGGCATTTAATGCCAAGTGAGATAAGGTAAGTATTTGAGGGACCCTTGACATGGATGACAGTAAGATAAAAAGACATATATTCCTTTATTAAATTGGTAAGGTTACCAACCTAGGACATTTAAGTAATTGATACTTGGAACATTTAGTTACTCATTGAATGCTCTTTGTCAAGAGTTAGGGACCTTGAATGAGTCTTACTCATTCAGTGAAAAAGGAATTTTGGGTATTCAGGGAGGATTGACCATTTCAGAGAAGACTCACTGAAATTTGGATTGATTTTCAATTTGCTGACTTTCAATGTCTAGCATTCCTAATTCAGCTTTCAGTCTCCTGAAGGTAGGTTCATCCAAGGGTTTGGTGAAGATATCAGCAAGTTGATATTCAGTAGGGATGAAATGAAGTTCTATGTCTCCTTTCATTATGTGGTCCCTGATGAAGTGATATCTGATATCAATGTGTTTGGTTCTTTGATGGAGGACGGGGTTGTTAGAGATCGCTATGGCAATTGGTGTTGTCACGGAAGATGGGTACCATTTTGTAATGGATGTCATAGTCACCGAGTTGACTTTTCACCCATAAAACATTGGCACAACATCCTGCAGTGACCACATACTCGACGGTGAAGACATAGCCACCGATTATTGCTTTTAGCACTCCAACAAACTAGTTTTCCTCCAAGAAATTGTGGGACCACGAGGTACTTTTACATCCATGTTGCGCCGACATAATCGGAATCAGTACCCTTTGAGATCAAACCACGAGCACTTTGGATAATAGAGTCCAAGACTTGGGGTTCCCTTGGTACCGAGCATTCTTTTGGCTGCAATGAGGTGGGATTCTTTGGGATTGGACTAATATCTTGCTATTAGGCAGTGAGAATTGTATGTCTCGGCTGGAAGCGATAAGATACATTAGTGAGCCAATAATCCCTACGAAATGAGTTTGATTAATCGACTTGCCGGTGAGATCGGGTCCAAGGTTGTCGGGAGGGACCATTGATGTCTTCATCGAGGCACAATCGGATATCTCATATTTCTTCATGAGATTTACGGTGTATTTCTCTTGGTGATGGAGATTCCTTTATAAGTTTGTTCGATTTGTAGTCAAGGAAGTATGTGAGTTCACCCATCATGCTCATTTCAAACTTCTTTGTCATCGGTTTTCAAACTGTTTGCAAAAGTGTAGTTTGTTGAGCCAAAGATGATGTCATCAACATATACTTAGACCGAGATCACATCATGTTTTGTCCTGTAGATAAACAATGTGTTGTCTATCTTTCCTTTGACAAACTTGTTTTGAATCGGGAAGGTGAGAGAGTTTCATACCATGCCTCGGGAGCTTGCTTTAGTCAATAAAGGGCTTTATCAAGCTTGCGAGACATAGTCGGAATTCACTACTCTCAAAGCCGGAGGTTCTTGAACATACACATCTTCCTTGAGTTCTCCATTTAGGAATGCACTTTTACATCCATTTGGTAAACTTTGAAGTTCATGTAGGTGGCATATGCAAGGAAGATCTTGATGGCTTCCATTCTTGCAACAGAGCAAATGTCTCATCATAGTCAATGCCTTCTTGTTGTTGTAACCTTTGGCTACAAGTATGGCTTTGTTTTTAATGGCAGTGCCGTTTTCATCGCTTTGTTTTCGAAAACCCACTTCATTCCTATGACAATGACATCCCGAGGACATTTGATCAATGTCATGACCTTTTTTTATCAAGCTGTTGAAGTTCTTCTTGCATGGCACGAACCCGGCTTGGGTGTTTTAGAGCCTCGGTGACACTCTTGGGTTCTATTTCGATAGGTAATCGGCATATAGACATTCATTGGTCAAACTGCGGTTAACTTGGCGACCATGCTTCTAGTGAGCATGCCTCGGTGGGTTCACCAATGATGTTTACAAGCTCGATGTCACGAGATTTTGTCCACTTACTTTGTGGTCTAGGATCCGAGCTTGAAGAGGTCAATGGAGACTCGGGGTGAGTTCGGGAGTATGAGCCACAAAATCATTAAGAACATCTGTTGAGATGTCCTGTTCGAGTTGGGGTTCATGAATTACAAGTTCTGAACATTTGGTTCGATGTTACCTATCCCACGGGGATGATTGATTATCAATGAATTCACCGATAGTTGGTTGAGGTAGGTTGTGAGGTAAGACATAATATGAGATGTCGAATCGACTTGGTATGAGGAATTGATTTGATGTTATACTCATCGGAGGATATCTTGAAGAGTTATCAATTCCAATTTCCTCCACCGAGGTATTGGTGAACCTCGATGCTTTCGAACTCTCATCAAAGGTGACATGAAAGGTTTCCTCAACTTGTTGTCTCCTTGTGTTAAATACCACGAAGGCTTTGGAGATCGGTGAGTAACCTAGAAAGTATCCATCATCGACTTTTGCATCAAATTTTCCTAGATGATCCTTGTGGTTATGAATAAACACAGGACATCCAAACACATGAAAGTAGCTAATATCGAAGTCTACCTTTGAATATCTCATATGGGGTTTTGTTATGTCTTTTAACAATGATTGACCTATTTTGAGTGTAACATCTGTTTTAAGCGCTTGATCTAGAAATGCTTTAAGAGGTTGAGCCATTTAACATGGTTCTTGCAACCTCAATGAGAGTTATGTTTTTCCTTCACCACCCCATTTTGTTCGGGGTGTAAGGAGATGAAAATTTTAGGAGATTCCTTTTCATCAAAGAAATTCTCAAGCTCATCATTTCTAAACTTAGTACCATTATGCATTACGATTTGTTTCTGATAATGTCATTACGGTTTTCAATGTTCACGATGAATGACATTATAGTATCGATGCCCGACTCTTTTGGAAAGAAAGTATACCCAAGTGTATCTTGAAAACTCATCAACAATGACAAGTGTATACTTCTCATCTTTGGATTGATCTAGGACCGTGGTCCAAAGAGATCCATGTGCAAGAGGTGAAGGCGACTTTTGATTGAGAAATTTTGTTTTGTTTTGAAAGATGCTCTTTGATGTTTGCCTTTTTCACAGTGAGCATGGTTTATCTTTTGAAAAAACTAGTGATGGTAAGCCAAGGACCTTGTTTTGTTTTGCTAGGTTGTTGATGTTTTGAAGTTTAAGTGAGAGAGTCTCTTGTGCCATAGCCGGTTGATAGTTTCGGTGGCTTTGGCAAAGAGACAGTTCCATCTTGAGAAAGAGTAGACATGTCTAAGACATAAACATCATCTCTTCTAGGAGCTATCAAAACAAATTCTTTGTTGGCATTGAAAATGGTACCTTGTTTGTCATTGAATTGTACAATGTACTTAGCATCACACAGTTGGTGACATCGATGAGATTGTATTTGAGACCATTGACATAAGCTATCCTAGAGAAAACTATTCCATTGCGGTTTATTGAACCATAACCTTGAGTGGGACATGATGAGTTATCGCCAAATACTACCTTGGGTCCTGGTTCCTCTACATACTTGTGCAGATACTCATTAACGCCAGTCATGCTTCTTGAGCATCCACTGTCTATATGCCAGATAGGCTCCCTGGCATGTCTCTGCACAAGTAGTAAAATGAATTAGTTTCTCTTAGTGACCCACTTACTAGTGGGCGTGGGTTTCAAGGTCTGTTTGAATTTGGCAATTGACTCATGGTCAGTGGTTGAGTGCATTGTGCTACCACAGGTTTTGCATTTTGAGACTGAGAGTGACTCAGTGACTCTGGGTTGCTTGGAACTTCTCCTTGCATGGATGACACTGTCATGCTGGGATGTCTCATGAGCTGGATTTCCGCAAATATCGCAGCATGTATTCATGAGACAATCATCCTGATGATGATCATTGAAGCCACAATGTGGGCAAAGAGGAAAGGGTTTTGCTCTATGCTTATGAGTCGATTTGGAGGATGAAGCATATTGATGACCAACTTTGGTATAGTTTGATTCATTGGTGAACTTACATATTGTAAGTGATCGAAGTTATGTGAGCATCCTTTTGCGGATCATACAAAAAGGATTATATAGCGCTTGTTAGTGGTATGGTGGTATAGTGGCACATATCACACTTCTGTTTGGGTTTGATGTTTGACTTAGACTTTGAGGAACTAGAGGAAGCTGACTTTGTCTCCTTGATTGATTCAAGAATTTTTTCAATGGACTCCATTTTTTCAGTTAGCTTCCTCACAAGTTCCGTCAGTTGCTGAATTTGGTCAGCTTCAGTGGGGACTGAGGATGTAGAAGTCTCAGTGGGGGTTGATTCTTGTTGGATTGGTTTTGTTGGTCTTTTCATGATGGTTCTACCAAGTCCAGACCTTTTGATAACATCAAATAGTCCTGAATATTAAGTGTCAATTTCCCCCGATAATGCTCGTTATTTATATCATTTATATGAATTTACGCTTGTTTTCCATTGTTTTCCACTATCAGGTAAATTACGAGCATTGGAGATAAAGAGACGCGGAAATGGAAACATAACTAAAGATTTATCACAATATGCTATTTTGAAGAAGTTACGGCGTAACTCCTCTCTCACATTACGCCGTAACTATTGCGTGACCCAGAATACCAACTTATCAAGAGGTTACGACGTAACTCTTCCTAAAGGTTACGACGTAACTCCATTAGGTCAAATGAGGTTCCACGCCGATACTTACGCCCGTAACTCATCGCATCACTTACGACGTAACCGAGTTTATTGAAGACTACGACGTAACCACTATTAAGGTTACGCCGTAACTAGCGATCTAGTGCATTTACGAAGAAATAGAAGGTTACGGCGTAACTCCTATATTGGTTACGCCATAACCCGATCCGCCTATAAATACCCCACTAATTCCAAAGATTTCTAATCATCCCATTCTACACACAACACTGAGAACGTGGGAAAAAGCTCAAGGCAGGTCTAGGGAGCATCTGGAGTCGTTTCCAAGGGAGAAGTCACTACATTACGATAAGCATTAGCGTTTATATTTCTTTACTTTCGGTTCATGTATTTCGTACCTTTGAATATTGAATTGATTTGCAAGATTAATATGAGCGACTAAGCACCCTTTGGTGCTAACCTAGTTATGATTCCTTAATTGTTTTGTTTATGTTTACCTTTACTCCGCATAATTATTTCTAAGTGTATGCATGCATAGTTCATTGGTAGTCACCCTTGGTTCGGTAGTTTTGAATGGCGGTAGAGGCCAATTGCCTAGGAGATATGACCAAGTGACCCTAGGTGAGCGGATCGAGACAGAAGGGTAAGATATGACCAACCGACGACCCTTTCTACTTGTACGATTTGACCAACCGATCACCTATCGCTTGGATGAACTTAAGAATTGGGGGTGTAGTGTCTAAGTTCCTTACGGCCGGCACTCACTATTATGAATCTAGCATGTAGCGGTACTTAATGACTTGGCTTAGGGACCGGGAACAACTGGACTTATGACGGTGTGCTGATTTCTCCGGGTGGCATCTTTGCCGATAGGTTAGGCGAATTGACCAAATGTGTCCTCTCGAATTTAACCCCACCAAGTAATTGGAAGTAGGTAGACGAGACATAACTAGCTAGGAGGATTGACTAGGTTAGCACCACTATTCCTCTATTGATTTCCTTTATCCATTTATCTCGCTTTTATTTTATTCTCGCATTAGTAGTTTAATTAAGTAAATCCCTATCGAAACCATTATTATTCTGTGACACTAGACTTACTAATAATCCAACACACATAGCTTTTGCGACGACCTCGGCTTTACCATTTACTACACTACACGAGACCGGCACATCGCCTGTTAGTGCACTAGGGTAGACCATAGGTATAGCGAGACACTATAAATATTAAGACACCGTCGGTAAAACCGCATCAAGTTTTTGGCGCCACGGGAGTTATATTAGGATTGATACTAAGTCTTTCATTTCATTTTTAAACTTTTCTCATGATCATATTTCAAATTTACAGTACCATGGAAGTCTGTTAACATCGATAACCTCACTCTTGAGGAATATTTGGCGTTGACAAGAGAAGAACAAGGACCGTGGATTGTTAGGCCACCATTGCGTAAGATGCTCAATTCAAATCAAACCTCAATTCATGGGAGAATCATGCAAATCCCTTCTCCGAAGCATCACCAATGATGCCCATGAACATGTAGACAATGTCGAATACATTGTCACCTATTGAAAATTCCTGTAATCTCACACGATGCTATAATGTTACGAGTATTCCTATTTCTCTTACGGAGCCGCAAAAGATGGGTCGATCGACACCGCAGGACTCACAACACTTGGCCTATCTTAAAAAAGTATTTCATTCAGAGATACTGTCCTCCATCGAAGACGGCTAAGCAATTGGAAGAAATTCATAACTTCAAGAAATAGGGTGATGAAACGTTATACCAAGCTTGGGAAAGATATAACGAATTGTTATACAAGTGCCCTACTCATGATCTCAACGGCCAACAAAAGGTGAACGTCTTCTACAAGGGACTGAACATCTCTTCAAGACAAATGATTGATTCTCAAGGGCCGATTCCTAGTATGACACCCATTATGGCTTTAGAAAGTATTCAAAGAATGGCATACCACTCTCACAAATGGCACAATGGAGGAAGCAACTGAAGTAAGAATGATGATATGGAAGGCCTTGCAGCAATAAACAACAAATTAGAAAGCCTTGGAAGAGAAATGAAGAAGCTCAAGGAAAATGTGCATTTCATTCAACTTGAGCGAAATGGGACTCCTCCTTCTAAAGAATGTTCCTCCAATGAAGAAGTTAAAAGGATCGGAGAAGTTAACTATGGAAAAGAATTCCCTTTCAACAGCTACAATATTTACAGACCTAGGTATCGTGAAAAATCCCCTGGGTTCTACACAAGAATCAACAATAATCCTCCTAAACCTAGCCTTGAAGAAATAATGCACCGGCACATCGAAGAATCTACAAAAAAGGGAGATTGACTCAAGGAGTGGATGATCAAAGTAAAGGAGGACACCAATATGAACCTACGTAACCAAGATGCTGCAATTAAGAACCTTGAAACACAAATTGGGCAATTGGCTAAAAACCTTGAAACAAGTAAGGCTAAAGCCACTGCCTGCAAGGCCATATTTGCGCAAGATAAAGCAAAAAAAGAGCAGTGCACATCCTCTATCACTAATGATCTTTCTGGGATTAACTACCTTAGAGAGGAAGATAAATCAGAAGATGACGAGTTTCTACCAAGCCAACTTCCTGAAAAGCAGCAATACCATGAAAGTTTTTGTTAGGTCACTAGTTTTACAAACACAAGCTTATAAGAAAGAAATAAGACGATTGAACAAGATCTAACACACACACACACACGACAATAGTAAACGGTTATGCGTAGGTGAGTGAGAGAAAGAATAACTTGAACAACCAACCCTCAAATGAGGGTTTACAAGAGTATTTATAGGAGGAAAGCTAGGGCAACACTCCTAGTTTCCATCCTTTTTTAAATGGGCTTGGGCCTAAGCTCATGGGCCTTCTACATAAGCTTAAGGCTAAAAACAAACATAAAGGCCATAATAAAGCTAACTATTACATATTAATTACAAACACTTGATTATGGTTTAGGAGTGATTCCAACAATCTCCCTCAAGTGTTGGTGATGAACGGTGAAGGCGTTGATGTAATATTAGCTCGACGCCTTCGACATTCTTCTTTCTTGTGAGAGGAATTGCCTTGATTCGAACAATCTCCCGGTGTAGAGAGATAGTTGTCTTTGAACAGCTTATGCTTTGACGTCATCTTTAACTTTGTTCTTTGATCATTGTTCTTGTGGTGAAAGTGATAGTATGTTGTTGTTCGCATCGACCGCTTCGTGTCCGCTTGTTTGCTCCAAGGTTCCACGTCATTCATCAACATGCTCACACGCCTTTGACGTTGGAATTCAACATCGATGAAGTTCTTTAAGTCTTTAACTTTGTAGATTCTTTGGTTTGAAGAAGAATCATTCGATCGTTGTGTTGCTTTTGAATAGAACTTCCATTAGTGATGATGTTGGCGTGAGCATGAGAAGAATCAAGACGATCATCCCGCCCGAGCTTCCATAAGAAGAAAACATTTCAAACGGTTAGTAATAAGCGGATTCCGCACTTACAAGTTTGAACTTCGAGAGTGTTAACGAGATAGTGTGAAAACACAACTCTAATTCTTACAAGGGTCGTTCTCGAACCTGAGTCCCACAAGTGAGATAAAGCGATGTGCAAGTACATCTACAGCTCATATGAGTCATTGGGGTACACCAAGCATCACCTCACGATCAGAGACCATTTGAGACACACTCAGCGTAATCCACGGGAGTTACCAAGTGACCGCCGTGGTCGTTTGATGTTGACCCGGCGGAGTTTCCATTCAATCATCGAGGATCACGGTTGTGAACCTCTCATAAATGTTCTAGACAGATTGCTAAGATCTGTGAAGGACTCGCTATGAACCACTGATAATCTTATTTGGTGATCGTCAAGTGATAAAATGTCAAGTTTTCCTAAGAGATCTTTTGATGAATTTCGTGGCTCTAGACTCAATAGTGCGTTTTGGTTTTCCTGAGCGGAGACAAGGGAGAGGGTCTCCTTCTTCAATACCAGCGATCTCTAGGAGAAAGCCAATAGTTTACGTAGGGTTCCCTGTGAGAATGAAACAAGCTTATGTTGAGAGAAACCTGAGTGGCTAATAAGGTTTAGTGCATGCGTCACTGGGTCCATGACGACTTTTAATCTTCAATACCGGTGTTACTAAGTGACAACCAAGAGTATATGACTTGAACCCGTGTCTCGCCATAAGTTGAATAACTGAGGGCTATTTCTTTTCACCCTTTTCTTTGCATTTCTTTTGATTCTTCAACTCCTTCTTTCTCCGATTCTCATTTTCTCCTTTTATAATCGCATTCGAGGACTTCTAAGTACTAACTATTTGTGATGTCCTTGGAAGATCCCTCTCGCTCTGGCAGATCATAGGACTGTTGTTCCTAACCTTAGTCACCTTATAACTCCATGACTAACCTATGTTGCCATTAAAACCATTGTTGAAGAATCTCTCAAAGGGTTTGTTAATGAAAACATGTTTGAACCATTGTGAGAGATAGGATTTTGCATAAATACTCCCCTCCACATGTGCTTTAGACTTTTGATGAAATCTGCTTTGTGTGGGAAGAGCGCGACATTTTGAATTGATCCATCGGAGATAGACAATCCCCATGAGACACGGTTACGTTGCATAGTTAAAGAGTTACATTGTCGACTTTTAGGTGACAACTAGCTCTAATAACTACCTTGAAGGTGTAGACAAACCTCGAAAGGTTGTCATACCCGCCGAGTTCATGTCTACCAAGAGTGTCTCGAATGGTACTTTCTACTTGGACAAGTCCTTTGCGAGACACGTTTACATTACTAGCGAACTAGCTTGAAATTATTACCCGTCCAGACAAGTCTTTTCGAGTTACTAACAGTTTAGTACCGTCAATTCGTTGGTTAAGTCCAAGTACAGATTCATTTGCATTTTGCACAACATATTTCTTATCACACAAATTTTCTCCCTCAAAATGGCATATAAAAATTGTTATTTTTGAAAAGTTGAGAATAAATATGACCATTTCGAGTGTTCATGGAAGATGACCACTATGAACAATTTGTGAACAAAGTTTTAATTCAAATACTCCCCTCAACAAGTTATATAAACGGTTGAGGTTTTGAAAATCATATGGGAAGTACTTGTCCTTTTGAGCAAAACCTTGAAAATGAAAGGTTTGATAGGTTTTACTAAAAATAAGAAGCTTAGCTCCTTTTATAAGGATTGTGGCAATCGAGGCGCACTACGTGGTCCTTTCTTGACAATTACGGGTTGTACATCGTTATGTGTGCACAAGCCATTAACATAGTTAATCACACATCCAAAATTATATGAAAGAAACAATTCAAGGGTACCGGGAAGTGCGGTGATGTTCCTGTGAGTGCGCGCAGGCGCTGAAAGCCGGTTATGTTAATCCTGGTCGACCACCAACATAGCTCTCCAATCGTCTCGAATCGATCCCTTCGAACAACCTTTCATCAATCATGGTGATGATCCTTCTCACATTCCTCCGATCCCGAGAATTTCATCGCTTAGGGTTCCCAATGTTTTCACGTATATCCTTCAATCGATAAGCTAATCCGTCCCTAACCATCTTCGTAGTATGATCTCCAAATTTGTGAAGCTCATTACACGCCATCAAGCAATTGCGATGAAGTTCACCGCGATAAACGACACCAAACGGTTTGTCGATGAGCGTTAATTGTGATAATGGTTGATATCGGGAAGATCTAGGCGTGGTTGAGTGAAGTTGACACATGTCCGATATGATTCAACGGCAAGTCGGAGATCTTCAACACGTTCTTTTATGACTATGCGTCGATGAAAATGAGCACCGACTTGATGAATTCACGTTGTATTTCGGTTGAAAATGTCTCATGCGACCACGTACTTTGGCAAGGTACATGTCTTCAATATCGTTGAGAGACAAATTCTCAAAGTCGACTTCACGTATCGCATAATCTCTTTCATCCCGCTTTTGACCACAATCTTCTTGAGAAAGGTGTAGTCCCATTTGGATGAAAGACCAACATGTTGGATGGCAACGATGTCTTTAGTATTAAACACCGCATGTTGTGACTTCGAACCGACGACACGTAGTAGATTCGTGGGCGCTCGCCGCTGATGAATCCCATACAATGCATCTCGGTCGTATGCTTCCACCGTGTTGGAGAACAAGTGATTGGCACGTTCCTCAATGGCAATGTAGTTTGAGTAGATAGCTGCAGGAATGGAAGTGTCAAGGATGTAGCATATTTCCTTGAACCATCGCCACCATGGAGAAGAAATTCCGTGTCTCGTTGAAGAAATATCGGAAGGGAATCCGTGGTTCATCCGGTTGGCCAATGGTCGGTAGAGGTTTGGTCCAATCGGTGTAGTATGGAGGGTTGTCCTTTTTGTGAAGTCAATATTTGCTTCCGGTTGAGCCAATCCATGTTGTTAGACATAGCTCGAGCAATGTTGTCAAGGTGATATTCGACCTCGAGGGCACTTTCGTAGTTGTCTTTAGAAGTTGAACGCTTCATTCTTGATTCGCTTCAATTCGATTTCGTCATTTTCTTCACATGGAACTTTTCTTGCGTAACTTTAGCATGCTCCAATGTAGAACCGTCGACGGATCTTGACCTTCATCGTGGTAGGGAGTTTGATTGACAAGTGTGGAGAACCATTCAAATTCTTGGTTTTATCGTCATCTAGCCATGATACGACTTCAGGCCGATTCATCTTCTTCTTCTTTTTAGAAGGCCTTGATGATGATTCGGGGCTCAAGGACCTCTTCATCGTCACCACCCGTATACTCAAATTGATCACCGGTTTTCGAGTCGGGGTGGTAACTCGGAATCGTCCCGAGGTTTATCTCGTAGAAGAACGGAGAGGAGATCTTTGTTGAGTAGAAGTCCGTTGGAGAGGAGGTAACATAGAAGATGATTCACCGGACTTCTTCGACGCTTAGCTTTATCATGCTTATCCCGATCCTTGTCTTCATCGCCTCTAGGACGCTTAGACTTTTCACCGAATCTACATGCTTCTTTGAGTTGGTAGTCTATCAATGCTTGAAAAATTTTACCTTCATCGTAATTAAATGTCCCGCATCATTTAGACATTTGTGTGATGAGCTTGGCCACCAATTCATTATCCGAGAAAACTACAGGATCGATGGATTGATTGTGACGGTTAAAGGTGTTGATCTTATAGTTTGCTTGGCTATCTCGCATAAGATTCGGATATAGTTGTGCTGTAAACATCTCCTTTGTGACTTTAGGAACCATATCCGAAGGTACTTGTTAGTGTAACCTTCGATCATTTCGCTCAGCCTCTTGACGATGACTTTTCATGAACTTCGAACAAATTCCCTTTCTTTCGTGATCTTGTCTTTCTCATCATTTAAGTACTAAATTTGGTCAAGAAACCAATTCGGTTTTACTCAGAGCATGTCCTTCTTTCCGACTTGTTGGAAAGCTTTCACAATTCTTTCATGAGTCCGAGAAATCCAAGAGCGAGGTGGTTTCTTCACAGATTTGGATGTTGATTTGGTTGATTTCTTTGATGGTGGTGGTGAGGAATGAGATGATGAGTCCGATGAGGAGGAGACATGAGGAGGCTCGGGGTCCTTAGGAGGTGCGTATATCTTCCTTGAACGAGTTGGACTGTTGAGAAGAAAGTCATCATAATTCTCTTCGCCATCTTGTCCGGATTTAGCCTTTTCTTCCGTCGATCCTTAGCTTCTTCATCGTTTTCTTTCTCGCCTTATCCTTTCTAGTTCCTCAATGTTATGTTCAATAGACACCTCCACAAGCGTTTGTAGTTGCATAAGAGTGGTGGCACCGCATCCATTATCGGGTCGATTAACCGCATCGGGATCTCGGTGAGGAGGGCAAGACCACTTGATCCTCCGGGGCCACCCATTTGGTCTTTTGCAAATTCTTCACCTTTTGAATGTGTCTAACTAATTTAAACTTCTTCCGTAGGATTGATCCAAGAGCTCTTCTTCTTCTTGAGCTTTCATCATAGGGCACAAGTGCAGGAGTCTTCCTTTCCTTTATCGACTTGAGGACTTGAGGTTTTGCATCAAGGATTGTCATCCTTGTAGTTTCGAGTAGGTAATCTCTTCATCTCGTGTCGTGCCTTGAGCTTTTGTCCAAAAGCTTTCTTTGCATGTTCTGTATAGGGATTGGGATGGGTGTAGCTTCCTTAGAGGAGCAGTCCTTTTACGAGGAGGATTCCTCTTGGAAACTTCCTATGACTTTCGTAACTCATCGCACTTCCAAGACTTCCTCTTACGGTTCTCCGAGTAGGAGTCCTCAAGCCTTTTCATCAAGATGGCCAACTTTTCCTTCTTTACGGCCACCCGATACCTTTTGTACGCTTCCATCTTTTGATTTCCTTTGTAAGAAGGTGATCGGGCAACTCAAAGACCGCTTCTTCAGAGCGATTCTTTGATTCCGATGATAGTATGGGCTCACCAAGATGTCATGATTATCTCGGGTCATTGAGTCTCCTAGGATATCGTGGATAAAGTCCAAGAGCTCTCGATCAACAGTTTGGTGTATCCGACATAGGAATTTTGGAGCCAAGCTTCTTATGAAACAAAGATCATATCTTCCCATAGCAAAGGCTTCAATTATAATGTCCTTCTTGTTGATCAACGACTGAAAATTTGCGTTCCATGAGCTTGGGATGCTCATATCCACCGTCACGACCGAGACCGATTTGGTGATGATCATATAGAGTGTCCTCCATGGTTGAGGAATATTCTTCACTCCACGTGAGAGTGCTTAGTAATGATTCCCGTAGCTTCATCATAACCAATATCTATCAAGAATTGCGGGGATGCCTCTTCAATAGGGGTAGCAAAAAGTCGGTTGGAGCGATGTCCGAATGATGAGAACAGCTCGTAAGTCATCGGGAGTGATAGTGACTTGTTTGTGATTAAGAGTCACATTCACAAGATTTTGACCGATGATCCTCTCGCATAGAATCCTTAATTGTTGAATGTAGATCTCGAACCGTGGCGAGTGTGAGAGCATGTTTTGGTAGGGATGATTCCCGAGAATATCCACCGCAATGAGACAAGAAGATTACGAGCATGTGAGGGTGTCAAAGTCAACCCTAAGGTTGTTCTTTCCAAGCTTTCTCGGATAACCCTCTGGAAAAATATCAGCAATTGTAAGAACGTCTGGTGCATCCACATTCATTTGTTCAGCCATGTCGTGATCTGAAATAACATTAGCCAAAAGAACCAACATATCGAAAGACATAATGTTAGTCAACAGAAGGTTTTATTGTCTAGTTATTGAATGTATAGTGTCAATGATTGTTACGAGTCCTAAGTCACTTGTTTGTCCAATAGTCCAATGATGTCGTGAAATATTTCGTGAGTTAGTTAACTTTAGGTTTTAAAGTTTATGTTATCACATATGGTTCACAACATATCAAACGTTTAAGTTTATTAGTGACATTATTGGATTCGTGATGATATGATAAGTTTATTAACAAGTTTGTACACGTAATGACTCATAATGAAGGTCAATCAAGGCTTGCGTAGTTTTGGCAAAGTTAAGCGTAATGAGAGATGATATACGGCAGATATCTAAAGCTTACGCAGGATCCTAACTTACGCAGAAGAAAAGTTACGCACAGGAAAAGGGGACCTTATGCGAGAGCTTATGCGTAGGCGATAAGGACCTTACGTGTAAGGCTTACTCGTAAGAGTAGACCTTACGCGAGAGGTCCTTGTTTACGCATATCCTTCACTGTGATACGCCGTAGTCCCATTGTAGAACCTTACGCGTAATAGTTATGCGTAGGATTATTCTTACGCATAACTTGACTACGCGTAGGGTAATCCTTATGCATAGAGTTGCAAATGACCTTGATTCTAAATATTAAGCGTAGCAAAGCCTGAAATAAGTTCATCAAATCATTATCATTAACACAAAACTTCATTTTATCAACAAAACATGGCATGAATCATTCGTTTAAAGGTTAAGCGTAGAAAGTCATACGCGTAGGTCAAAACCCTAAGGGTTAAGAATTACGCGTATGAATTTTAACCATAGGATTTGCACCATACATTTTCTGGTAGTTTAAGAGTGTTGTGAGAGTCTTTAAACCAAGTATTAACATCTAGTTCGAGACGAATCAAAAATACCCAAACTTTAGAACTTTAAACCCTAAATCCTAATTCTGAATCAATTAGGGTTTCTGGGTGGTTATAAGGCAAGGATATCATCAATTCAACATCACACAAGCATAACACAACAATCTTTTTGACCAAGACTCTTCACATTTAAAAAAACCCAATTCGACTCAAGAACCCTAGTTTTCAAAATTCATCAGTTTGTGTTTCTGGGTGGATTTTGATGGTTAAAATGATATCATTGATGTGTTAGACACGTTTTGAAACTATCCATTTAACCAAAAACACCCATTCATGATTGGGTGTTCATACGTATACGCGTAGTCCACAAAAACTCGATTATAGAACGTTTTAACCGTTGGTTTTTTGAGAAATTCAAAACCATTACTTAAAAACATGTTGTAATCACGAAACAACTTACAAAATGATGATCAAAAGAACTGATTTCTTGAATGAATTCTACGCGTAGATTAGTTAGGTTGAGTGTATTAAATGTGAAGTGAATAAGTAGGTGGGAGGAATTTTTATTAAAATGACTTTAACATTTTGACAGATTTGGTCCCTCCACCTTTTCCTTTTTCATACAAAGCCATTTAACTTCCATTTTGGTTACCAAAGAAAGACTTTAAGAAAGAAACTTGACGACACTCCCCCTCGACTTAAGAAATAATGAAAGATTATAAATTTTAGTCCGAGGAGTATCATAAAACCAGAAATTTTATCACCATTGATAAAAGAAACAACCGGGATAAGATAACATGCAAGTACACAGATGTTTTGAAACAGTTAAGTGAAAATTCTCCCTCTCAACACTTGATCGTAAAAATACTGAATTTTGAGAGATTATAGTGTTGATGGAAGAAATGTACTTGCCATGTTTAGAGAAAAATAGATAGAAGAATATTTTTGTTGTTTTATCAGGTTTTATATTTTTGTATTTTGTTTTTGAAAAATTATTTACAAAAGATGTTTTGGTGTTTGATGTGTTTTAAGGCGCTTTTAAGAGGTCATCCAATTCCTCTTGAGTCAAACACCTCATACCAATCCGGTGGATCACTCATTAAACCTAGCGGGAGGCAAGGCTTTGGTGAGAAGATCCGCCAATTGGTATTCAGTACCCACAAAGTATAATTCAACGGTACTGCTCCACGTGGTCTTTAATGAAATGATAGCTAAGATCGATGTGCTTTGATTTCGAAAGTGTCGAACCGAGTTGCACGAGATCGCAATGGCACCGATTGTCGCAAAGACATCGAGATTCATCAAACACGTAACCATAGTCTTTGAGTTGTGTTCTCATCCGATGACTTGAGCACAACACGCGGACATGGCTACATATTCTCGCTTCGGTTGATGACATCGATGTACAATCCTCGCTTTGATTGCCAAGACACCGTTTATCACCAAGAAATTGTAGAGCCTCAAGTACTTTTCCTTGAGTCTAAGCATCCCGCGTGGTCGGCGTCAAAAGCGATTAGTTCAAAACCGTAATCCTTCGGATACCGGATCCCCAAGTTAATGGTTCCTTGATGTATCGGAGGATTATTTTAGCCTCGAGAGGTGGATTTCATTGGTCGCGATCGATAACGGGGCATAGATAAACGGCAAAGACAATATCAGGTCTGCTAGCTGTTAGATACATGAGAGACCCAATAATACTTCGGTATTTGGTAGGGTCAACTAATTTCCCATGTAAATCAACATCTAGCTTCTTGGTATGACCCATTGGTGTGGCATACGTGTCACAGGTTGTCATTCCAAATTTGTTTAACAGTTCAAGGGCATATTTGGACTGACTCAAGAAAATACCACGGGGTGATTGATGAACTTGTAGTTCTAGAAAGAACGTGAGTTCACCCATTATGGACATTTCAAAATTTTGCTTCATTAGTTTTGCAAAAGCGGTAGAAAACTGTTTATGTGTAGACCCAAAAATGATGTCATCCACGTAAATTTGAACAATTAAGATATGTGCCCCGTGATATTGTATAAAAAGAGTTGGGTCAACCGAGGCTTTGGTGAAATTATTAGCAATGAGGAAAGATGATAGCTTATCGTACCATGCCCGAGGGGCTTGTTTGAGACCATAAAGAGCTTTGTTCAGTTTGTAGACATGGTTCGGGCACTCGATCAACGAATCCTTCGGTTGGTCGACATAAACCGCTTTTTCGCTTGTCCGCTGAGAAACGCAGTTTGACATCCATTTGAAAGACCGTCATATTCATATGAGCCGCGAACGCGAGAAATATCCGAACGACCTCAAGACGAGCAACCGGAGCAAAAGATTCTTCAAAGTCTATTCCTTCTTCCCGATGATAACCCTTAGCAACTAGACGTGACTTGTTTCGGATTACGCCCTTCAAAGATCCAATTTGTTTTTCCAAATCCATTTAAGACCAATGACGTAGAACCCTGTTGGTCTTTCAACCAGTTCCCATACTTCAAGACGTTTAAATTGGTTTAGTTCTTCCTGCATGGATTCAATCCAGTTATCTTTTGTCATTGCGTCTTTAATGTTTTTAGGCTCAGATTGGCAGACAGTGAGTGCATAAATGCAGTGAGTGCATAAATGCAATGTTCACCAATAATGTTTTTAGGCTCTTTAATGTCTTTTGTCATTGTGTGAAGACGTTGTCTCATAACGACTGGCTGATTTGGGTTGCCAATAATATTAGCCAGAGGATGGTCTTTTGTCCATCGATGTGTAGAGGGTTAATGTTGGTATACATTGTGCAGATTCTGAGGATTCAAATGGTTTGTTGAAGATTCCAAGACATCTGGTGCAGCAGACTCATTAGCAAACGGGTTAAAGAACATTTGGATCAAAATCCACGGTGGGGTACTTCATTCGTAATATCATCACCGTTCATCATTGTTGGAAGCGGTGTGTTCAAGCTGTTATGTTGGAGTCAATCTGGTGTAGGTGCATCTTCAACAAGAGTTGTTGTAGCAGTGTATCCGGTATAGGAATAATATCGGGTTGTGCAATGAAACATCGGATACACCGGGCACGTTCATCAATATCGCCACCGAACAAAGGAGCAAATAACCTTTCCATTTGTTGACGAGTGAGTCGGGGCTTTGTTCGGTGATGATGGGGTTGAGGGAAGTTTAAACGGTTGTGACCGCGTTCTAAGTTGTTATACTCGAAGCCATTTCCGTAAGTTCATCAAAATGAGCATGAATTGTTTCCATTACCTCCTTAGTTCAACGATTCCAGATTCGAAACCTTTTGAATTATCACGATCCAATAAAGACTCCAATATCGCTTTGGCTTTGAGCTTTCCAAAATCATCACGATCATTATTCGGATAGCAAAGGGATCCAAATACATGAAAGTGTTTGAGATTCGGTTTTGGTTGTGGACAAGCTCGAAGGTGTTTTGTTGTGGCGTTTGTGATCATAGAACGGTTTTGAGTATAGCATGCGAGATACGACTTCACCCATAAGTAATCCGGAAGTTTAGCATTGATTAACATTGTTCTTGCGCCCACTAACGCTCGGTTTGTCTTTCAACAACTCCGCTTTGTTTCGGTGTACGTGCAATAGATGTTTGATCTTTGAATTCTACTTTCTCATAGAATGCACGAAGGGTTTGGTTAACAAATTTAGTTCCTTTGTCTGCTCGATTAGCCCCGACGTTGTTGCGGAGTCGAACCAGATTTTCGTGAAAGGTGATGATCATTTGTGGAGCTTGGTCTTTGCTTCAAGAAAGTAGACCCAAGTCCATCGTGAGTAGTCATCAACAATTACTAAGATATAGCGTTTGCCATTGATCGCTTGCACGCCGCATTGGGCCACACAACCATGTGAAGAAGATGAAGCACATGTCGAGAGTCAGGTTCCACCTTTGAAGGAAAATGAGCACGAGTGCTTTTTCCTTGTTCAAGTCGAGCAAAGGTGATCTTTGGAATACCGGAATCGTGGGAGTCCTTTAACTAGTTTGTGTTGAGCAAGGTTGGTGATGGTTTGAAAGTTTAGATGTGAGAGACGACGGTGCCATAGCCGTGATTTTGTAGATGTTGCCTTTGAAAGTAAGCGGATGGGAGAGGAAGCAACCATGTCTTGCATAGAGATAGTGTAGAGACTAGAATTACGTGAGCGGACATAAGGTCATTTCCTTGTAGATCACGAATGAAACAAGTTTTCTCCCTGAAAGCAACCTCCAAATCTCCATCACAAAATTGACCCATCGAAAGCAGATTGTGACCGAGGCCTTCCACATAGTAAACCTGCCGATTTCGATGTTCCCATTGACATAGTCTCCGAGCCCATGATAGCTGCAAGTGATCATTCCCAACCCGACAATTGCCAATGAACTTTGCAATAAAGTTTGATAACAGTTTAAGGTTGCACTGTCATGTGTCGGGAACATCCGCTATCAACAACTAGAATGATCTCAGACACCGCATTACACATGCACGACACAGATGGAATAGAGTATATGTGGAACCCAAATGTTAGAGGTTCCAAAGCGTGTATATTAGACATACACACATTAATAATTTTAGGCATCCATTTAAATCCTAGTGTGTTATATATCCATTTCTGCCATCTATAACTACTCTTTGCTTTAGTCTTAGTGAATGCACTTGGTGGTACTACATTCTTAGGAGGTGAAACTAGAGCTACAGGGACAACAATGCTTGCCTTAGAAATTAAAGAAGGCGGTCTACCAAGCACAGACTTAAAATGATTAGTGGGCCTAGAGGTATTCCGATTCTTAGGATTCCGTAAACGAGAGATTATAGCTTTAGCAACACATTTGTCATGACAATCAGAATTCATACTTTTACGACAAATAACACAAGGTGCATCAGACTGAATATCAAAAGTACTTAACGGTTTAGCATTTGTTACATCACTATTTCTATTACATTTGCCAGACGCAACATCTATAGTGGAAGCAACGTGAGTCTTATTCAAAGTCCTAGGGTGTTCTTCTACTTTAGCATTCCTTATTGATCTTTTCTTAGGTCACAACTTCCTATTCTTCGATTGAGTGCTCCTAGGCTGTGAAGTGCGGACGTTTGGAAAAGACGCAACTATTCCTGTTTTAGTAGAAGGAAGCACGTTAGCAACTTGTGATTTGGCAGTAGGGATTCTAGGTTCACGATTACTAAGTGTGACTGGTGCTATTCTCTTAATCACGGTAGGCGGAAGTTGTTCATACTTTCCTAACATTTCTCTTAACTTAGAGATAGTGTTCATGACTTCTCTAGTGTGAGCAAGATAGTGATCAAGTTCGTTTGATGCTTCATGACGAGTCTTATTGAGTAAATCAAATATGACACCATATTCTGCTTAACTTTTGAAAGTTCTTGTTCATATTTTGATATTTGACTTTTCAAAGACACGCTTTGATCATCCATTTGCTCAATTTTAGGATCAAGATTTTGCACACGGTGAGCGATTTTGTTTTGAAATGCAAGTTGTTTATTGTGAATATCTTTTGACACCGATTAAGACGACGCTTTGCATAGGAAAGTTCGTTAAGCAATTGTTTATTTTCACTTTTAAAGACTCGATCCAAGCACATTATCGGTGTTCTCACTTGATTACAACATTATCAACAATATCACCAGAGATATAATCGATGCATATGGCAAAGAATGACACAACACAACATTATGGACATCAAAGACATATAAGATCTTCCAAGAGTCGATCAACATCTTTTCTCAAAAGTTTCTTTTACGCTTAGTATTAGAAATAGATGTTTCGCTTTTCTCGAAAACGACCTTCATAGTTCCAAGTTCCTTATGAAAATCCTTTTCCATGCTAATGCACAACTTTTCAAGTTTTTAACATTAGGTAAAAGATTTTTAAAAATGTCTCTTTGTTCTCGCGCAGAGGCGATTGAAAATGTTCAATTTGATTTGTAACGATATTCTATCTCATGTTGTAAAATTTTGAGGTCACCGTGAAAATGTCAAAATATCTAAGAATATTTCGATTTTCGTGTTTTAAGTTTACTTCACTAATTGAAGGTAAAGGACCATAAGTTTGTGCATAACTGCTTTGGGATTAACATTAGAAGACTGTGTGTTTTGATGATAACCCTTGGTGTGTTAGAAGAATCGGTTGGTGTGACGAAAGTGACCGCTTTTATAATTAAAAGGTTTGTTGTAAACAACGTTTTTAATTTTGATCGACTCGCCGTCTACGCATCTAATTCCTCTTGACGATGATATTCAACAACACTCATAACAAAGATCATCAATTTTGTATTTCGTGACCGAAACTTCGAGGAGTTGGTTTGAATGTTTTAGTGAAAGCTTTGGTTTGTAATCGCCTAGATTTTTTCCATATCCTTTTGGATTGGGTTTTAAGGTAAACTTTTCAATAGTCACATCGATTCACCATGTTTGTAAACAACAGCTTTAAACTCTTTAAGTTTGTTTTGTGTCGATAATTTCTTCAAGAAGGTCATCTACCCGATTCGTTGAATGCTTTTTGTATGTGGAGAACTGTTTTGACAAGTTAACAACTCAAATTTTAGCTTTTGATTTTCCAAGGTGAGAGTGTTAATTTGCTTTTTATGTTCATGTTTCATTGTTCTATTTCGCATAACAAAGCATTTTTCAAGCGGCTAGATCACGATCCGTCTCTAAATATTTTCGCTTTGATGAGATTTTGCAAAGCGGCTTCAAAACCTTTTTCACGGTTTTCTTGAGTTTTGAAAAAGTTGAGTTGCATTTGTAAGCATTCAAAATCCTTAGTTAACAGTGCATTTTACTTTTTAAGGTCCGATTTAATGCAACACATTCAAAGAATTTGGGATTGTTGGTCTTTAAGCAATGTAACAAGATCCGATGAGGCAAAGGTTCAACGTGTTCAACGTGAGTCACAACATGATCATTATTTAGATCCTCAAGTATAACCACGAGTCAATTTGATTATCAAGGGAAACCATAAGGTCATCTTGATCGTCAAATGTAGCTACGGGTCTATTTGAAAATCGCCGAATGAGATGTAGATGACTCATTTGAACAACCGAGTCTTGCGGATTCGTGATATTGGCGGAGATATTAGTTAGATATGATGATGGATTGTTCGGTGCACGAGACAAGCCATCGTTGTCATACATCGGCCTGTTTCACTCATGTGTAACTCTTGCATATTAGCCATCAACATAACAGATGCGTTGGCACCGCAAGTCCTCCATATCATCATCTCGAGTCTCAGATCCGCCATAAAACTCGTTTTTGTCCGTGAGAGATCCACCACTTCATCCTTAAGAGCCGAAGTAAAGCCTCTTTGAAATAAGCACCGCCCCTAGTCCTCGGCTTTGGGCATGCATTAGCCAGTGTCCCTTCTCATTGCGCTTGTAGCATCTAAGACCATTTAACCGATTCTCGAGCATTTCCATGTTCCACCACTTGAGCTCATTGTTATTCCTACCCATAGCATTAAACCCTTGACCACCGCCCATCCGACGACCATAATCACGATTACTCAACTTCAACACGTCCATTGTTCACAACAAATTGAGTCCGTGTGTTAGAGGAGGAACGAATACGATTGTTGGATTTGTTGGTATAATGACCAAAAGCATTAGCAATCATAACAAATCCTTGTTGCAATGCTTCGAACGGATCGATTTCCTCAAGAGCTTCACCGACATATGCTTGAGCATTGTTGTTGTTGTATGGAACCAATTGATTGTGTTGAGGTTGTTGCCGTGAAGGTGTGGTTGAAGCAGTTGGTTGAGTTGTTGGTTTAGAGGATAATTATGTTGAGCATATAAGGCAAGTTGTTGATTTTCCTGATGTGTTGTGGAGCAATTTGAGCACGAAGAATCCTTTCCCGATCAACTTCCTTTTCATGAGGCTTCAAGTAATCGTACAACAATCCATATGTAGAATGATGCATATTCTTCGCTTGACGGAGAAAATGACATACTTCTCCCATTCGTGACCAAGACTACTCAGAACTTAGTATTCACCGCAATTCTTGGCATGATGATGTTGTGTTTATCCAAATCATTGATGATTTTGAAAATCGATGATGATAGGACTCTAGTGTCTCTCCGTGTTCAATCATGAAGTGTTCATAAGCCAAGTAAATTTTGGATTCCAAATCCTCCGATTGAGTATGCATCCTTCCATAAGAAGACGAATATGATCCCACATTTTTGTGCGTCTTTTGAGCATCAACACTACAAAGAATTGGGTTTGGTAATCCTAAGAGGATATATTCCATTGCAAGCTCATCCGCTTCATAGTGTAGAAGTTCTTGAGGATTCAAGTCCGCAATGAAGAGCAATGTTCGCTTATTCATCTCTTGGTGGAATAGCGCTGGATCTCCTGCACAATGACAAGAGGCATCTCAAATGGACCTTCCAAGATAACCTTCTTTAAGAACTTTCCATGTGGCTTCTTGGATCACAAAACCTAAAGAACCTTATCACCCATTGATCATAGTTTCTAGAGTTAGCATTGAGGTCTATCAAGTGATCGACCTCATGAATTGATTGTTGGTCGCTTAAAGCTTCACACATCTTTGCAAACCAAGTGGGTTCCTTCATAGTGTTCCTAGATGGATGTTGATTGAAATCGTTTGTGTAGGGTTGAACTTGAAGGCTTGGCGGTGTTTGAACCATTTGTGGTGGTGGAATTACACCAATTTGTGGAGTATGTTGTTGATTAAATTGTTGTTGATAAATTGCTTGTTGTTGATTCCATTGTTGATGTTGTGGAGTTAATTGTTGTTGATGATTATAAGTGTGAGGGAAATAGTTAGAGTATGGTGGTTGAGACATGTTGATAAACTTGTGTAGTAAAAATGGATCTTTGTAGTCGAATGAACCTTTGTTGATGAAGTGTCCTTAGGCGTAGAAAAGACAAGAAACCAAGTAGCACTTATGCGTAAAAACACCAAAGTTACGCGTATCAAAGAGAAGTTACGCGAGGATTTAGCTTACGCTGTAAGTAGGGAAAAGCACTAAAGTTAGGCGAGACAAAAGTTAGGCGAGAAAGTTAGGCGAGGATTTTCTTATGCGTAAGACTAGGCTTAGGCGAGGAAAATCTTAGGCGTAGGATTTCACGCGTAAGCTTATGCTTATGCGTAATTTTAGGTTTTTGCTCAAATGATCTTTTACACTATCACAAAGGCAAAAGATATCCAAAGTCCACGTATTTTCGCACTTATCCAAGTAAGAAAACACGGAATAAACCACTAAAATGAAGATCAAACCAAGGAAACACTTACGCGTAGTTTTAGGGTTTTACTACGCGAGAAATGCACGAAATTTTGATTTTGTCCAAAAGTGTTACTAAACCGCTTTTGTGTGATAAAATAGCTTCAATAACACCAAAATACACAAAAGTGTGAAACTTGATGAACCAAAGCCTCTAAAACAGCTATTTAGTAGGATAGAACCCTCGCTCAAAAACTCGATCAAAACAACTATCCACGATAAAGTTTGAAACTTTTGCCAAAACAAGTATTTTAACACCTTAAAACGTTGAAAGTACAAGAATCTTGGATTAAAAGTGTAAAAACAAGTTTTTAAGCGAACCAGTATCAAACGCATGCTTTAGGCATAGGACCGAAACCCACTTCAAAACAAACACGATTCACCCAACTAGTAGGCGATTGATACCCTTTGTTAGGTCACTAGTTTTACAAACACAAGCTTATAAGAAAGAGATAAGGCGATTGAACAAGATCTAACACACACACACGACAATAGTAAACGATTATGCGAGGTGAGTGAGAGAAAGAATAATCTTGAACAACCAACCTCAAATGAGGGTTTACAAGAGTATTTATAGGAGGAAAGCTAGGCAACACCCTAGTTTCCATCCTTTCTTAAATGGGCTTGGGCCTAAGCTCATGGGCCTTCTACATAAGCTTAAGGCTAAAAACAAACATAAAGGCCATAATAAAGCTAACTATTACATATTAATTACAAACACTTGATTATGGTTTAGGAGTGATTCCAACAGTTTTCTTCTCCCATGCACTATTGGTAACATTAAGATTCCCGCATTAGCTAATTTAGGGGCCGGGGTAAACCTTATCTCTACCACTTTATTTGAAAAAATCAAACTTACCAATTTAAAAGAAACAACTATTATGATTGAAATGGCTGATTCCTCTAAGGTTGTACCAAGGGGAATTGTGAACAATGTGCTTTTAAAAATTGGAAAAATTTTCTTCCCTACCGATTTTGTGGTGATTGACATGGGAAAGCGGGAGGCTTACAACTTGATTGTTGGAAGACCTTTTCTGGCCAGTTGTAGGGCTCAGATTAAGGTTTTTGGAAAACAATTTTCTTTGGGAACCGAAATGAACGAATAACTTTTAGTATGAAAGAGCATTTAAAACCAAAAGCGAAATTTCAATGATGTTGACATTGTTAATGTTCAATCGCTGGATCCCACTCTACACTCTAAACCTATTATCGGTGATCGAGAGAGAATATTGATAATTGTAAGCAGAAACAGGATGAAATTGTCCAAAGCATTGAGGAAACTCTGGATCCAAACAAACATTTTTGCAACTCGATGGCAACCAAAGATAGCGAATCAATATGGCCACCGTTTATTCATCCTCAAAAATTTGAAAGAAAAGCGGATGAATGGATATACCCGCATAAGGGAGAGAAACATGATGTTGAGTTAGCATTTGAAGATTGGTACAAATTAAAATTTGGAAGCTCAAAAATCATTAAGGGACTGGTTAAGCGGTATGAGTGCAATCATCTCACTGACACAATAGGTGGTACAAGATCCAGCATCAACATTACTAATAGTATTATTACTAAAGATGATGACCGAGGAAAATCATGTGATAAATGGCTTTCACATAAGTTTGGAACAAATGGCCTCAATAATTATACAAGGAAAAAAAGGCTCGATAATTGGATGAATGAGTACCAACGAATGGTGGAAGTGGGGCAAGTCCAAAGGCCCCCATAGAAGCCCCGCGGCTCTGAGTCTAACTTAAAGACTCGTTAATAAAGAAAAGTGCTCTTTCGGGAGACAACCCGAATTATCCCTTTCTTTTATTTTTATTTCCTTTTCATTGGGTTTTGTGTTTCTAACCATTTTTGCGGTGAAACGAGGAACTAATTGCTACCGCATTGTCGATTCGAATGCGAGTTACGGCAGAACTCATCCGGGTGATTACGCCGTAACCAACATTTGAGCAAGATAATTTTGACGATTACCAATTACGGCGTAATACCATCTCTGGTTACGCCAGAACTACTCACTTTTACTCATAACAGGTTTTGTTATTCTGCAGAACTCCCTCATAGGAGTTACGACGTAACTTTCTCCGATTTAATTATTTCATTTTAAAACACAAGAACTTGTATTAGTTTTAAATGAACTTTGTGGGTGTGTTCCTCAGAACCCTCACGAGACTTCACTCGTCCACTTAGGACACCAAGTGGTTTAAAGGCTTGTTGCATAGGCTAAATGCAACCGTGATTCCTACAAAAGTGAGTTAGGTTTGTTTTTCGCCTTTCATTTTTCTTTTTAGAATTATGCTTGTCGGTATTGTGATTTCAGGGATTGAAGTTTGTTCATGACGCTTAAACGAAGGCACGGTTCTTTTTCGTGGGCCTTCTTCTTTATGGAGCGAATTTCAGTGAAGTTCTCGCTCTAATTCTACCTTTCTCTTCACCTTTATTTTAATGCCTAGTACAAAAGGAACTTTGTACAATTCTAGTGGGGGTACGGGAGTACAATTATCTCTTGAACTTTATTTCGCCCTCATTTTTCTAGTTTATTTTGAAAAATTATGCCATTTTTAAAATTTTGACATGTTTTTCCTAACCTAACTAGATTAGACCTTAGCCGAGCACATACAACCCTTGACATTACATGGTGAGATTAGCATTATCCATTTCTAATATTTTACCCCAAATCCACCAAATTATGAGTGTCTTGGGTAGCTTGTAAACTTTAAAACTTAGCCTTTGCATCATTTCGAGACCATAGACGAGGTATGTTGAGTTAGCTCGATGTATTTGGACTTTTCGCTTTAGAAGGCAATATTATAGGATTATCACCCAAACAGCCTACCATTGTGAGTCTATCGATTAGTCACCTCGACTTTTCGACCCCCATGTGAAACCCTTTTGTTGCACTCACCTTTAGTGCAAGATACCCCTAGATACACCCTTCTGAGCCATTCCTTTCATTTTGTCAACCCAATATATTGTTTCGTTACACCAATACACCTTAGCCTACCCTGTAGTCTTTATTTGTGATTGAGAAGTCATCATTTGCCTAAGTTCAAGGTTCGAGTGGAAAGGTTTGAAAATTACGCTTTCATCGACAACATTTATGAAGATCATTGAAGACCCCCCGAATTCCCATTGTTCATCTCAAAGTGGGGGGATGTTATGTTATTATGTTATGTTGAAAAAAAAATGATTCAAAAAAAAAAAAAAGAGAAAAGTTGATTGAGTTATGATATTGTAAAGTGCGATGTTATAAGCACTGTAGTATGAGCTTTATTGATTAGTATCGAGGAGGCCACGTCGGTCACATTTGAAGATTGAGTTGGTAGTTATGCCAATGTAAGAAGAAAAGGTAGTGTGCGATCACGACGCCCTTTAATGACACATCTACCTTGTTTTCATGATCCGTTTCTAGACTTCTAAGCTTGAACTTTGGCGGACAAGAAGTGGTGATGACTTGATTATAGATTTAGACTACCTGCTTGTTTTTCATTTTACACCAATTATATATCCCATGTCTTATCCTACCCTTTAGTCATGAAGCGTGTCTAGGTGATGCAGCGAGCAATCTTTGGTGTCTTGGCCATGGATTTGGTCATGTATCATTGATTTTGTCCACTTCACCGTGTGTTAGGTCACTAGTTTTACAACACAAGCTTATAGAGAAGAGATAAGGTGATTGAACAAGTAAACAAGCACACATACACAATAAGAGAGGCACGGTTAGGCGTAGGTGAATGTGTGAAAAGAAAACTTGAACAACCAACCCTCAAATGAGGGTTTACAAGAGTTTATATAGGCAAGGAGCTAGGGCAACACTCCTCTCCTTCCCTATTCCTTATTGAGGCTTGGATCAAGCTTATGGGCCTTCTACATAAGCTTGACCTTAAACAAACATAAAGGCCATAATAAAGCTACCTATTACACATGAGATATAAATACTTGAAATATCTGTTTAGAGTGATTCCAACAATCTCCCCTCAAGTATATATGAATGTAAACAGTGAAGGCGTTGATGTAATAGTAGTCGTGACGCCTTCCGCATTCTTCTTTCTTGTGAGAGGAATTGCCTTGATTCGAACAATCTCCCGGTGTAGAGAGATAGTTATCTTTGAACGGTTTAAGCTTCACGTCATCTTTAACTTTGTTCTTGATCTTTGTTCTTGTGGTGAAAGTGATAGTATATTGTTGTCTCGCATCGATCGCTTCGTGTCGCTTCACGCTCCAAAGGTTCCATGTCATTCTTCAACATGCTCACACGCCTTTGACGTTGGAAATCAATACCGATGAAGTTCGTAAGTCTTTGACTTTGTAGATTCTTTGATTGATGAAGAATCATTCTGACATTGTGTTGCTTTTGGATAGAACTTCCATTAGTGATGATGTTAGCGTGAGCATGAGAAGAATCAAGACGATCATCCCGCTCCGTAGCTTCCATAAGAAGAAAACATTTCAAACGGTTAGTAATAAGCGGTTTCCGCACTTACAAGTTTGAACTTCGAGAGTGTCAACAAAGATAGTGTGAAGACACAACTCTAATTTTACAAAGGCCGCTCTCGAACCGAGTCCCACAAGTGAGATAACGCGATGTACCGGGCACATCTACAGTTCGATGAGTCGCCGAGGTACACCAAGCATCACCTCACGATCAGACCGTTTGAGACACACTCCGCGTAATCCACGGGAGTTACCGGTGACATGCCGTCGTGGTCGTTTGATGTTGACCTCGGCAGAGTTTCCATTCAATCACCGAGGATCAGATGTGAACCTCTCATAAATGTTCTCGATGATTGCTAAGATCCGTGAAGGACTCGATATGAACCATCGATGATCTTATTTGTTGATCATCAAGTGATTGAATGTCAAGTGTTCCTAAGAGATCTTTTGATGAATCTCATGGCTCTAGACTCAATAGTGCGTTTTGGTTTTCCGAGCGGAGACTAGGAGAGGGTCTCCTTCTTCAATACCAGCGATCTCTAAGAGAAGGCCAATAGTTTACGAGGGTTCCCCGTGAGAATGAAACAAGTTTCGCTGAGAGAAACTTGAGTGGCTAAGAAGGTTTAGTGCATGCGCCATCGGGTCCATGACGACTTTTAATCTTCAATACCGGTGTCACAAAGTGACAACCAAGAGTATATGAATTGAACCCGTGTCCGCCCTAAGTTGAATAACTGGAGGGCTATTTCTTTTCACCCTTTACTTTACATTTCTTTTGATTCTTCAACTCCTTCTTTCTCCGATTCTCATTTTCTCCTTTTTATAATCATTCCTAAGGACTTCTAACACTAACTAATGGTAGTGTCCTTGGTAGATCCCTCCGCTCGGCGGATCATAGGACGTTATTCCTAACCTTAGTCACCATATAACCCATGACTAACCTATGTTTGCCATTAAAACCATCAGATGTTAAAATCTCTCTCAAAGGGTTTGTTAATGAAAAACATGTTTCGAACCACAGTGAGAGATGAAGTTTTGTATAAATACCCTCCACATGTGCTTAATAGTTTTAATGGTTAAATGCACAAGGAGGAAGGAGCGCACTTTTGAATTGATTCATCAAGATAGACAATCCCCCATGAGACACGGTTACGTTGCATAGTTAAAGAGTTACATTGTCGCCTTTTAGGTGACAACTAGCTCTAATAACTATCTTGAAGGTGTAGACAAACCTCAAAGGTTGTCATACCCACGAGTTCATGTCTATCAAGAGTTTCTAATGGTACTTTCTACTTGGACAAGTCCTTTCATAGACACGTTTACATCACTAGCGAACTAGCTTGAAATTATTACCCGTCCGAGACAAGTCTTTTCGAGTTACTAACAGTTTAGTACCGCCAATTCAGAGGTTAAGTCCGAGGTACACGGATTCATTTGCATTTTGTGCAACATATTTCTTATCACACAATTTTCTCCCCTCAAAATGGCATATAAAATGTTATTTTGAACGCTTGAGAATAAATATGACCATTTTGAGTTTTGCGGGAAGAGTGACCACTCGTGAACAATTTGTGAACAAAGTTTTCATTCAAATACTCCCCCTCAACTAGTGATATAAATGGTTGAGGTTTTAAAATCATATGGGGAAGTACTTGTCTTTTGAGCAAAACCTTGAAAATGAAAGGTTTGATAGGTTTTACTCAAACATAAGAAGCTTTCGCTCCTTTTATAAGGATTGTGGCATCGAGGCGCACTACGTGGTCCTTTCTTGACAATTACGGGTTGTACATCGTTATGTGTGCACAAGCCATTCACATATATAATCATACATCCAAAATTATATGAAGAAAACAATTCACGGGTACCGTGAAGTGCAAAGTGATATTCCTGTGAGCGCGCAGTATGTTGAAAGCCGATGATGTTTCTCCCGAGTCGACCACCAACATAGCTTTCCAATCGTCTCGAATCGATCCTCTCGAACAACCGCTCATCAATCATGGTGATGATGCGCCTCACATCCCTCCTTTCCCGAGAATTCCAGCTTAGGATTCCCAACTTTCAGCGATATCCTTCAATGTGACGCCAATCCATCCCTAACCATCTTCAAGGTATGATCCCGAATTTGTGGAGCTCACTACACGCCATTAAGCGCTTCTTCGAAGTTCACCGGTAAACAACGCCGAAAGGTTTGCCGATGAGCGTGAGTTGTTTAAGCCGGTTGATGTCGGGAAGATCAAGGCGTGGTGGAGTGAAGTTTACACGCTTCGATATGATTCAACAAGCCATCCGGATATCTTCGACACGCTCTTTGATCACGATGCATCTAATGAAGATGAGAACCGACTTGATAAATTCACGTTGAACTTCAACGAGAATTGTCTCATACGACCGCACTTTTGCAAGATACATGTCTTCGATGTCGTTGAGGACAAGTTCTCAAAGTCA